>VZTO01012246.1:0-54230 GCA_013400615.1 Syrrhaptes paradoxus
CCAAGCCTTCATCTTCCCATTTCTTTGGTGATACCAGACAGTTTCTGGTTTGCAAAATCTTTTGTGTGTATACTTTTTGGTCCAAGAGCACAAGCTTTCTGAAATAGGGACCTTGCTTTCTTGCCATGTTCAGCGTGCCGCATGTACCGCCAACAAGTGGGAGGCACAGCAGAAGGCAAGAAAAACCTCATTAAAAGGCCACCATACTGGCCACTTAACACTGCTACTGCTCCTCTATAGGACTATAGATGTCACAGCTACGATGTGCAAATATTTTGCAAAAGAAAAGGTGATAAGCATTTACATCCAGAAATATTGACTATTAAAATATTCTATACAAATGTAGCCCCTTTTGGATTGTGAGACAGTTTCTTTACATGTTCTGCAGATGGGTAGATTGTTCTTCACGCAGCAAATTCTCTTCTCTCCACCACACGGAAACATGAAGAAAACACTTATCAGTACTGACAGGTAAGGCTACATGTTCCTTAAAAGTTTGAAAACAGGTCTTCAAAGAAGCTTCTACTGGATCAAATAATTTTTGTGTGACTGCAACAGCAGAGATACTCACAAACAACTTCTTACCTGTGCAAAGATGTATTCTAACGAGGATCCATCAAGTATAGGGGTTCCTTCTGGTGCCAGCTTCTTCTCGTAAGAGATCTTTGCTTTCCTTGGGGAATGCCTCCACACTGAGGGCTCGCTTTCACTAGTCCCGTGCCAGTTTGTAAAGTAGTATCTTGCAAGAAAAGAGGAATAAACTTTAAACATTTTGGGGGAAATCCTCCATTTATATTAGAAATGTATTTTATCCTTTAAAAAGAAAACTGGTTAAAAATCAAACTCCATCAACCTTCTGTCCTGAGGCTGCAACTTAAGTGGTCCACTGCTGAAACCACATGCCTGGCCTGAGGAACTGGGGAAAAAATAGCAAATTAGTCAAAGGTGTTCAGTGTTTCCACTCAAGAGTATCTCACTCAACTGGGGACACCACGCCTGAGTGCCCGTCACATCCCTGTGCAGTCCATCACACAAGAAGCTGTCACTCAGGTGACAATTAGGTTTCCATCACCTCTGACATTGCTTGAGCAGTGTAAAAGAGCGTAACGCTTCTCCTGTGCAATGGCTGGCACCTGCATTCCAAGAGAAAAGGGCTCATCTAAAGGGCTAACAAGACTGCAGACCTCCTCCCCTATAGGTACCGAAGCAACGCACAGGGCACAACTGCCGTGAGTGCCTCCCCCACAGCTGGAGCAAGAAAAAGCGTGATGCCTCGCTGCCTGGAATTTCTGCTTCCCTCTGGTTTTGCACGGAGCTGCTGAAAAAGGCACCAATCCAAATCAGCTGGTTTTAAAGGGTCACAGTCAATCTTCTGTGTATATGGCAAGCTTTTAACTCACATCTGTACACAAGGCTATTGAATTGAAACCCTGCTAAAGGAGTTAGCATCTGCTGAGAATAAATGAAATTTTGCCATTCAAGACTCTGTTAGGACCTTTTGAGAAATCTTTGCCTAAATTATTCCAGAAATCTGTGTTTATCTGGGTTCTAGTAACATTTTTAACTCAAGTAAAGTTTAGTTAAATCTGCTTGGAATCAACGTGCCTTTTGCAAAAGTTCATGTCTCGCACCTGATCGTGAACTAGTTACAACAGAAAGGTTACAGCAGAGCAGAGTTACTGAACAGCTAAGTAGGAATGATTTCTGTAAGAATATATCAGTTTAATTCCAAAGAGCATTCAGCACTAGCAAACCACGCAGAATTACTGCATTGTGTGTGTATATATATATATATTCTACTGCATTAATACAAACAGAGGTGTAAAATCAATGCTTACCAACATTATGGTGCAGGACAACCTGCATGCAAAAGCACGTGTTTTAAAATACGTGACTTTATCTTTGTGATGTGTCTCTGAGCAGAAAGGGAGTTCCCAGATTAAGCCCCAGTTCTGCAGTAGTCGAGGCCGGTGTGCATCAGCCTCAGTGCAGAGTCAGGACCGTAAAGAGCAAAACAAAATCAATACTTTTAGCTCAGGACCCTGTGTTTGAATCACAGTAAGCTGACCACTCAAATGGAGAATTACGGATCAAATCACTCTTTAAGAGGTGATGCTTTCTGTACTGTGTTTCTGTCCATCCTCTCTTTTTGGTAAGTCTTTTTAAGTCCCCAGAAAGCATGCATCTGCAGCATGAGTAAGAACACCAACACACAACTATGCCAAAAACTCCTGACAAGTACTGGAGGACACTGCAGAACTCCTTTGGCAGAAGCATAAAAAGCAGAGCAAAGCAAATCCTTCTGCCTCCAGGAAATGACTTTGCTTCCGTAAGCTCCTTTATAAGATGAGTGATAATTAATAACTCCAATTCTTTTGTTATTTCCTGAAAATAATTATGGGCAAGGTATTGTGTATTGTTTGTAATTAAGAGGAGAATTTGCTCCTTTCCCTTTTAACTGTGCTCATTAAGACAGCACTTGTAAGTGACAATAAAAACCAGAGCCCTATTGTTTGAGGAACCGTATAAATAAAGCAGGAGAGTCTGTCTCGATGAGACCGAGGGACTTGTGTAACGGGGAGACAGATTATTACTATTGCACTTCCACAGACAGAAACGAGAGCTCAAGCTTTCCAGTTCAGAAGTCCTGCAGATGACTTGGAAAGGAGACTGTACTGCTGAGTTTCAGGAGCATGATCCATCCCTGGCTTTAGAATGCTTTAGCCCAGGGTGGGCACCTGTGGCAGGGGTGAGAGACAGCAGGCAGGATTTTGGGGGACAGCCTGAGAGGGTCACCCCTGGAACGGAGCAGGTTTGCTCTTCATTCAATCTGGCCAAGGAGCGGTGGAAAAGCAGGAGGGGGACCTGCTGTTCTCTCTCCCCTATATCGGCTCTGATAGTCCTTCTGTCCAGAGTTTCCAGAAACATGGATCAGGTCCCTTCTCCATGCCAAGAAACATTGCTACCCCCGGCGTAAACACAATCCAGCAATGGAACGGTTAAACTCCTCTTCCATCAGCTGGTGTGCTAATTACTCCAGGATATTACAAAACACTGTGGTTTCTTGTGTTGTAGACTGTGGTTTTTTAAAAACTTGAGGCAAGTGAAAGAAATACAGGGCTACTTACAAAGTGTCTAGTGAAAAGAATGTCCCTTGAAAGTATTACCGAAAGTACAGCAGCTGGCACAGATGTGATGGGGAGAGGAGGAGGACAAGAAGTCAACACAGTCAGAAACCAAATCTAAAGTTTTCAGAGTAGGAGAAAACTCCAACATCTAAAAGTATTTGAAACCACCCAGTCACATACTTTCATTTTATATATATATAATTTAATAGGACATGACTAAATCAAACCTATCAACTTAATGAAATTTCAGAAATAAGGTTCTTCACATAAAAATGATTTATTCTCTAAATGATCCATGCAGTCTAACACACTGCACTATCAAATAAGCCCAGAACATTTTCCTTTCTCAAGAGGAATTCTGCCTCTTGCAGAGCTGGGAATAAACAACATTCATTTAGAGAACAGTTTCACAATCCCGCATTGCTCATCATTTTTCAGTGCTCAGCCCCACTCTCAGTTCAGATGCCCAAGCCAAGACACACAATAGATCAGAAATAAAAGGAAAAATACCACTCCACCAATACACTACAGTATTTCTAGGGAAACAGGAAACTTCAGTTTAGCACCTAAACTCATATAATCTCTTCTTAAATGCATATGAAATTATTTTAAATACATTTTATTGACCTAAAGTTTGCCAATTTTCATGCATGAAGTACATCTGACAAGAGATGCCCCTGCCAAACTTCAAATCTCAACTCCAAAGCTTAAAAAAAATAAACCACCAGAACTTCTAAATACAGAAAGCAGGGCACTTTCCAGAGCTTCACTCCCTAAAACGGTGGAACAGAAAAACCTCCAGAAAATAAACAGAAACTTATAAACACCAAACACAGAGGAAACTGTTTTCTTAAGAATTAAAACCAGCAGCATACTTCTAATCAGAGGGTTAAATTCCCACAACTACATTTGTAAAATGCCACCTTCTTTTACTGAGGAAAGCACACCGCATCAAAGAATTTCAGAATCAAGGGAAAACGCCCCAGATTCACATGATACCAGGAAATGTTACTGTCCAGTACATGGTTAACCTGACTGATCTCTCAGAGCAAGAAGGGGCACTTAATGCTGTGTAAGAGGCCATCAGAGTCCTCAGAGCTGCTTTTAGAGACTCACTCAATTCCATTACTGTATGGGGTTTATCTCCCAAATTTAATCACAGCTGAGATTAGCCAAGGTTAAGTCATTAATACCACTAACAGACTAGACTATAATATCCTCTTCTTCTCCTAAAAATAGGCATTGGTATTATAATTACCTGAAAAGCAAAGAGCTTTTTGTTGACTGTCAGTATATTTTCTCCTAACAGTCCATCCCCCAGCGATAACAATTCCAGTCCAGCACAGATCTAACCACAACTGAAACACCTTGCAGTTCAAAGATCACATTTTCAAAGCTTTCTCTTATTTTCTTACAGTTATGTCTCAAAGAATCGACAAAGATGATCTGTGGACTTGCTTTAGGAAGACGGGTAAAGTTTCTGGACTAATTATTCCTGGAAGCAAAGCTTAGCCCGTATATTTTTCTCCTGTATTATACACTTAAAGCTCACATTGATGCACGAAGAAAAGTGAGAATAAAAATAAAAACAATAAGACAGTCTAATGTGCAGAATTTGATTTCTATCAAATCCTAAAGGGAGGACATCCTTCCTTTAGAGTACATGAGAGCGCTCACCAGTTGTCAGCTTTACTGCTTTAATGTTGCAGCGGAGGGCTGGTGTACCCATGCGGCCCCAGAAATCTCAGCAGGCCACGTGCTGTCTTTTCAGAGCACCACCTAAAGCTCGACCTGACAGTACATGTCAGATAAAGATCCTGGGAACAGTGGTTTCTATTTTGTGATGCTTTCACCAGTCTAGTGTATGCCACCCCCAGCGAGGTCACAGATTCCCCTACAGTCCCAGAGGAGAATTTCCAAAGCAATAGCATGTTGCTTTTTCCTTTCATATTAACAGTAAAATTCCCTTTGACTTCAGCAGGAGGACAGTTCACTTCAAACGCTTCAAATGGAAATTGAAACATGCAAAATACTGACATAAGAAAACAACATTTTGCATTTTGGACCCATTTTTTTTTAATTAAGCTTTTAGCTAGTTCAGTCACCTACAGCTTTGTGGATACAGGTTCTTGTGGTTTTTTCAGCTTCTGGGGCTTTTCTCAAGGTTATATAGCAAGACAAAAAAAAAAATCAGGAGACATTTTAAGCTTTTCCTGTTAATCTCTTATCTATGCTGTGAAAAGCAAGCTGCTTCTTTTGGTTTTGCTTTCCTGCTTCTTCAGTGAGTTCCGCAGTAAGAGTCGGAGCATCTACATCCAGCTAGGGAATCATTTTTCACATGTTCTGCACTTACCTCATGCGGTAATGGAGCCGGTGTGACGTTTTTTCATCTATCTTAAAGACCTGGTTTGGTGCATACCAGAGTCTTTTCTTTTCATCATAGAGCGCAAAGAGGTTATGGCAGAGAGGAGATATAGCTGGCAGAGAAAATAAACAAACGTATGAGTCACAAATACAAACGCTCAAAGCAAACATCTGATCTTGCAAAACAGACCATACAAAGAAACTGATACTAGGATGAGTTTAAAACAAACACTAAGAAAGTGGAACTTTCTGTGCAATGGCTCATGCCACTGGTTCTGTCTTGTATCAAGCAGCTTATCACTTCAGCTACTTCTAACATCAAACTTCTGAAATCCAGACTTTGCCAAATATCTGAACTTAAGAGGAAATGACTTTAAAATCTTCACTTTTTCCAGACCAAACCACTCAGCAATACCAGAACTTTGTTCTCTATTTTGTTAATAAATTTTACTCATAGTTAAAAGAGAAGGTTTTAGTGAACTGATGAAAATCCCCTTCTTATTAGCAAACAGGCAGCAAGCACAACGCGTCATTTTTCCTTTCTTTGCTAATTCAACAGAAGGTTTTCCAACACAGAACAGGTTTTGACTTGTATATCCCGGCTGATCTGCTTTAACCTTTGCATTTACATCATCGCAGAGAAAAAAGGGTTATGGGATGCTAACAGGTCTACCGCTTTTTTAATCCCTTGTTTGGGTTTTCTGCTCAATAGGAGGCAGTACCTTTTTGCAAAAGCCCTGGCCAAGCAAGCAGCTCTGCTGCAGACAGCACGGCAGCATCAGGATTTTTTTTTTCTGTTTTCTGGGCCAACAGCTGAGCACTTTGTTGGGGTCCTGCAGAATTCAGTGAAACCATTTCTATTGTGAACTGGGGAGAGAGAGCCAAGGAAATAAAAACTGAACAGCCTAACTGCAAAGTTCACGGAAGGTGGGACGGGGCAGCCACTGCCTTTTGCAGGTCAACAAGCAGGACACAGATGCCATTCAAGCTGTGATTTACAGCAGAGACCAGCATCACGGGCTTGCTGAGATGGTTCAGACTTTGGTACTCCATTTCCATGTGCTGTGGACCGAGTGAAAAGCCAGAGAAGGCAGAAAGCTCACTTTAAGTAATTTCTTGAAACGTTTCAAACTTCCACCAGAAATTACCGGGAGCAGTTGCACAGTGTGTGGGTTCACACCCATGCAAGTTTGCAAGCAGCAGCAGTTTGTGCCTCTTACACGCTGACATAAACAGGTGGGTTTTAAGTACTCCTCGCTTTCATTGAAACTATTCAAAACCAACATGAGTCCTTATTTCATGAGGTTTATCCTTCAGATTCCCATCACTCCTGCCTTTCCAGTGGAAGAGAAACAATTAGGCAAATGAACTGAAGGGTACTCCGTGTTCCAAGAGCCAAAATGACACGGGAAAAGAAAACATTTTCAAGCTGCAGGAAAACCAGTGCCCAGTTTGCCTGTTTGTACAGCCAGATTCACCGCTCCCACGTCAGCTGAATAATATTTAGTGTTCCATGAAGCGTGAGGAACACAAAATTGGGATCGGAGCAGGAGAGAACTTTAGAATTATAAATACAAAAGTACACTGATTCATGAGGCTCAAACATCGATTAAACCCACTAATTCCAGGAGAATTACATATAGGTTCAAATATTTTCCTGAGTCAAGGACACAGCGAGAAAGTAAGAAATTTTCATTACGCGTTTCTGTATTACCACCATTGTGCACAGTTCAGGTAATCTTCAGCGGTGAATTATTACTACAACAGACATCATCACCCTCTCTGCAAAGGTGCGTCAAGTAACAGGAAACGAAAACCGGAAAAGTAGCAAATAGGTTTTGGTGGTTTGGTTTGTTTGGGTTTTTTTCACTACCTCTCTCCAACAGGACAGCTCCTCACAGCCTTACCAACTAGTATACGAGGTAAAATCAGCTTTCTGTTAACTTGTATATGGTGTCTCCTCTTCTCCTAAAAGAAACCTAATCATCCCACTCAAATTAAAAAAATCAGCATCTCTATCTGCCAGAAACCAGGGTGGGAGATCATCACTTTTCTCACACCATTTCTTCCACCCCAAGCAGTTTAAGAACTGCCCAAACAGACCCTTGGCAAAAGTTTCCATCCTGGAGTACATAACTTGTATATTTCTTCTACAAACACTGACTTACATGCAGAGGAGGATGCATCACTTTCCATACTGTCAGGCCTTGCCACTGAGAGTTTATATATTTATATAAAATCCATATACTCACAACACCGCTGGGCAGCTTCGATGCACAGGTCCTCCGAGGTAAACTCGCCACTGGTGTAACAAATGGGATTTTTATCTTGCAGGTAGAAAAGTATTTCTAAACCCTGATGCTGAGCTTCCTGGTTTACTTCGCTCTTCTTTGTGCCCCTCATTTTTGCACAGAAAGCCATGGCTTTGCAATCTTCTTTTACGTTTAGATACTGAAAGTGGAGGAAAAATAGTTAGGGAAAAATGTGAAAAAAATATTTTGAACATTTGCCAGAACACAAATCCATTGCTTAATGAGGTTACTGCACACTATGATGGGCTAGACACAGCATTTCTTGAAGTCTTCACATTGGTGACCTGATTATTCAAAATAAGTACTTTAACAAATGAGGGAAAAAGTGAAAAAAGAAATGTCAGTGATTACTCTGTTTCTGGTAACTCTGTTCCAAATAATTCCCTTCTGTACTGCTAGTTCTACAGCTGTTCTAGAATGTTTCTCTTCTTACTGTAAAGGAATAACTTTCACATCCTTAAGCACTTAACTGGCCAAATAACAATACTTGAGGCTGGGCAATATAAACACTACAAGTTATATTTCCTTAAAAAAAAAAATAGTTAGCTTCTATTTTTACAATCTTTAGCAGCTATATATTAGTTTTTTCCCCTCTCATGCTTTGTTTTTTAAATTCCAAATACTTAATGTGTCACAGTGAAATGAGCTTTATTGGAGAGTTATTTATTATTACTTCTTTCTCTCTCCAGAAGGAAAGAGTAGCACTAAGTAGGTGTAATGCAATAGCTTTTAGACTGCACAGAATGCATATAAGACAGCTCTGACTCGAACGAAAATGTGAGTTGCATTTTATACCCAGTGCTTAAATAGAAAGAGTGGAAAGGAAACGGATGAACACACACTCTGGGTATTATAGGGTCTGTGTTCCATGTTTTACTAAGCTTTAGCTCAATTAATAACAAAGGCCCAAACCACCAATTCTGTAGTTTATGAAATTAACTTCCCACCAAAAAAACAAACAAACCAACCCAAACCTCAAAAGCCAACACACCTGCATTTATGTGACTGTCTGATCCTCTGCGCTACTGAAACGGGTTGTCTTCACACTCTCCAACTTGACTCTGGCTGAGAAAGAAAAAGAAATTGTCAGGAATGGCTTTGTACAGTTTGAGGCACAAAATATATGGTCAGGCTGATGAAAGGTCACTTGCAGTCCAAGGGAATCTTTCCATTAATGTAATTGAGATCCACATCTAGCCTCAACCAAAGGCAGTCACAAAAAGCANCGTGTGGCCAATTCCAATTCTTCCCTGGTCTCTATTGTTTCTTCCCCTTCCAGATTATCAGGATTTTTTTTTTCTGTTTTATTCTCCTTTGCCCTGTGAGAGGTGCAGAGCCCTGGATGGGTGGTAGAGAATAAGGCAGTTACTCCGGCGCGTATCCTTGTGAGGGTTGTATTTCTCTCAGAGGAACCTTGTTCACAAGCGGACTTCCAGTGCCTTCAAGCAGCAGAGACACCTTCCAAGAGCCCTTTTTTTTTTCTAAGCCATATCTAACACCACAAACCACCTCAGCATTCTGGGGCTGGTTTGCAAAACTACTCCCACCCAACGCTGTAACTTACAACCTGAAGCAAGCCAGGAAAACATCAATATCTTTTTTCCATGGTAGGCATGGCAGTGCCTCCATCTGATACCAGGGCTGTAAAAATCAGTGAGACGCTACAGGAATACTGAAGAAGAAAGAGCAGGCACTGGTAAGATGTCTCCATGCTCTCAAGGGGAAACCATCCCACTTGCTTCTCCTGGGGTAGACGCTAATTAAGTCCGAGACTAAACTCAAAAGCCTGACACCGCCACACAAGCCTCCCTCGTGCCTGGAAAGCGCCCAGCAAACGTGATGCTATCATAGAAAAAAAATAACATTTAACAGCACAGCACACATTTACAATTAAACTGCACGCTCCTTCCATGCGTGCCACTTTTAATGCTAAATTTGCATTTCCAGACACATTCCCTCAGCAACAATATGGGGAAGAAGTAACGGAGAGCATGATTACTGGAACACGCAGACAAGCCAGTCATTATTTCTGCACAGCACCAGAAAATTTAAATGCAAAAGGTTAAGGATATTAGCTTTAATCTAATTGAAAACACCCCCTTTGAAACGACATATCTGGTAACTGAAACTCAATGTATTTTAATGTTTGCGTGGGCATAATATTAAAAAGATTGTCCAGACATGTTAAAATGTGCAGGGAAATATAAAACCATTTCCTTCTTGCAGATTCATAAATCAAAATTGTTGCTTTTCAACACAGCGTTCTTTGGTTTTGCTTAATAGCTCATACTGGTTTCTAACCAGGGCAGCAATCCTCAGAACACAAAAGAACCTTATGTGCTCCTTCATTTACAACACGCTTTGGGGATGAACCAAACAAACCAACATCCAACCTCTAACTCACTATTCACTAACGAGCTTTCTAGATATTCACATGCTCAATGGCAGGAATTCACCTTTAAAAATGCATCTTCATCTTCCAAAAAGTCTCCTTTGAACAAGACAAATCCCTGCTGTGTCTCACCAGTAGCATCTCTCTCCCCAGCCCTACGCAGTAACATTCTGGTAAATACAGGTGACCCCCAGGACAGCGTTAGGACAGCCCGTCGCTGCCTGCAAGCACGCAGAGGTAGCTGTGCGACCTGGCAGGGCACACGGCTCCGGCCAGCCCCGTGTCGTGACTCAGAGCTCCCCACGGCCACTTCCTTCAGTCTCTTGCAATCTCAAGCATCACATTACACACCCCTCGCGCTTCATCTCAGAAATCCAAGGGGATTTTTATCCTTTGCTACTTAGAAAGTTTCAGAGCCTCAGTGGACCATTTTTATGTATCTTCTGTGGGTTATCTCCCTCCCTCATGTTTCCCTGATGAATTTACAGACAGCAGATGGATCCTCTCTCAGACTGCATTTTGCTCGGTTCGCATCACGCTCCACTGGTCCCTTCCTGCACGACAAGCACCGCTTTCCCCTGCTCATCCTTGCAGCACGTCTCAACGCTTAACCCATCCTCTTCGAGGAGCACTACTGCAGGGGACAGGACGCGGGATAACAGGGATGCTCTCAGCCTCTGCTGGAAGCAGCCTGACTCAGGACAGCTTTTTTCCAAGCACCTGATTTCTGTTTCTAATGGTGGAAGCAGTCTTTTGCCTTGCATGCTGCAGAATACTCTGGGGAAGGTAGGATGGCTCTTCTCGAGGTACCGCTTGGTAACTCTACGCCTTGAAAGCCGATGCATTACTGTCTTCTGAGCTCTCCTCAAAACAAAGGGTTTCTCTGATGGTTTAAAACCTGACCAATGTATACACACATACCTGCCACCACCTTAAAATGTTTTATTTCATTCACAGAATAACTCAGCTGGCTGCAGGGTGAGCACATCCCCAGCTGGGTGCACCACCAGCAGAGGGGGACAGCAGTCCATCCTTCTCCCAAGAGCTGTAACCTCAAAATTAGTGATTTTGGGTTCATGCAGGCACAAAAACATAACTGCGCACCCATGACTGCCAACACTCACACCTACTTTCTTTGGATGAGGTCACCAAACCAATCTGGGGCCATAGAAAGTATTTTTTGTCATACACAGAAGAGACACCCACAAAATTTTGGTATCAGAAAGAAGAAAATTAAAAACAAATAGAGAGAGGGAGTTCTAGAAGGCGGGTTGTTCAAAACCAGTTTGGTTCTGGTTTGGCTATTAAATTATTAATTAAATATTTGGAATAGAATAACATTTGGTAGAAACTCAAGTTCTTGCCTATGACTTGCCACGGCCAAGATCTCCTTAGTAAAACAGAGCAGCTCAAGGCCAATAGTCCCAGCATTTCTAAGGAAAAACAACAAACATATGACACAAGTTGTTAAATAACCCCTTTAAACTTTCTTTATGCCTCAAAAATCAAGGAAAGAAAAGGCAGAGGCATAAATTAAATATTTCAGAAACTATTTGCAAATTTTCCTTGAACCAGAAGGTAGAAGTTAATCTGCTGGCATGGAAGCATGCCATCCCTGTTTCAGGGACAAAAGTCCCTAAAATGGAGGAGAGGAAAATCCCAGATAAAATCTGAGCAAACCAGAACTCAGTTTGAAGCACCATTTGCAAGCTCTTCCTCTTTTTTTCCCCTCTCAGCCAATTCAGTTTCTGGTTTCACGACAGGGACAGAGCCAGGGGATGTTTACGATTGCTTATGCTAAGAAAGTAAGGGACAGGCTTTCCTTAAGCACGCAGGGCACACTGGTTTTGTAGTACTCCTAGTTTATGTCAGCCCAAAAGTTCTCATTATTTTTCAACACACTAGTAAAGAAACTTGTCACAGCACAGAACATGCATCTAATCTAGTATAACCTGTTAGAGACTCACTTAAAATAAAGCCAGATCTACTTAACTTCATAAATTTTAACAGGAGAAAATGCCAGTAGTGAGACAACGGCAAGAAGTGATGAAGCATCACATTAGAATCACAAATCACTGGAGGGCCCGTCGCACCGCTGACCACCCAGGCACAACCGCCACCACAGCAAAGGTCGGACCAGCCTCGATTAACTAAAACTCACTGGAAAGAAAAAGGTAAAATTGTTTTCATTCAAGTAGAACATAACCATACACAGAGCTCCTTCAGGTCTAAAACTCTTGTCCCAGTCAGTCTGAGGAGAGCAGCAGGGTCAGCGCATCCCTCCCTGCTGCCTACGCTGCCCATGGCTTCTGAGCTGTGGACCCGCTCGCTGTGCTAACTCCGCTCTCCACACTCCCATTCGCCAGTACCAAACAATTTCAGATTAACGACAATAACTACAATTGGTGCTCTTTTCCAAGGGTGTTTCTTGCCAGTCATACTGAAGAAAAAAGGCTTCTGAAGTATTATTTCTGGAAATTCAAGAACTCAAAGGCTACAGGGCAGATTAAGTTGCCTTTTTTACTGTATTCGGGTCCTTCCTGTGCATATGCAATATTTCATCATCTTTACATATGTTATCACATGCTATTTTTTTTTTCCACAGGATTCTCACTTAATGTGCAGTTCAGATTTTATTTTATTTTATTCTTTTAATACAGAGTGATCTCACCACACACTGTTTACCTCTGCTCCAAAACTAGAATTACTAATTCCCCTGGGGTTTTTCTGTAGTATTCATTCTGCAGTATGACTGATCTAGGTCGTAAAACTTTTTTATATGAGAGTGCATACAATGGAAATTTTCAACAAAAACAGTTACTGCACAGCAAAGTTCTTAAGAACTGAAAAAGAGGGTACATACGATCAGGTATGTCAGCCAGCCTTCATTATCCGCACGCTTATATCAACAGATGTTCTATATTTCCATTTTTAGTAACCTAACTCTGAAAAGCAGAGGAGGCAGGCTCCTGTTGCGTTCACTTATCGACTGCTTCGGAGCAGACCCAACGCTTTACAAACCCACTCAATTCACTGTCGCACTATGAGAACTCACCGTGCTCGTTTCCTGTGCTTTTCCAACGCAATTTCAACTACTTCTCTGAATTTCGTGACGTGTCACCTATGTGGGAAGAAGTTTTTCAGCTTGCTCAGAAAGCCGCACGTTAATTTACCGCCCTTCTTGTCCTGCCTGTACCGACTGTTGCAGACGCGTGAGCACGCACTCAGTGTCACACTTTCCTCTGTATTACCTGATTTTCCAGCCTGATGTTCCTTTGGATACAGATGGGGCTTCTAAGAAAGGAACAGCGACCAAGAATTTTTATAGCTTGTTTCTAAACTGTAAATGTGTATTTAATTGTTCCTCATCTGCAATTTCTGGTATAAAAACACCTTTAAATGCTACAATTCTTGAGACACTTACAATCTGTTACTATACCCTCCTATAGGCAACACTAACCACTCTTCAGCTGAAGCAGCATCAATTTCCTCGGAGGTAAATATATTCACCTATCAAGCTTCAAGACATCATAGAAACCTACCAAGCAATGACATGATTTTTATGTAATTACCATGTAGCCAAGACTCCAAAACACACGCAAACTAGAGGAAGGTTCATTTATTTTTTCCCCTACAAGCCAACCATCTAAAAAAGACCTTTATTACCAAGATTGATGCTAATGGGACTGAAGGGGGATTCCAAACTTAAAGAGATTTACATGGACAATCGGTTTTTATTCCTGCTAGGGACAAAGCATTAATGATCCTTTTCCTTCCTTTATGTTTTCCTCCATGCTGCTCACCTACATCCCACTCTGTCCCTGCGCTAGCACGCAGCTAGTAGTTTGCACCTTTCAGATGGGATGGAAGTTTGCTGGCAAAGAGCCATGTCATCTTCCCAGCAATGAAGCAGATCTTCAGGAAACGCGGCCTCTTCCTGGTGGCACTGCTCTGATTTAAGAGGTTTCCTGAGGTTCAGTTCCGATGCGTGGAAAAACTTTCACGAAAATCAGTTGGTGCAGCAAAGACCTCCAAATCCACGTTTTCTTGGAAGAGAAAGCGTTAAGGGTATGCAAAGCTTCTTCCTTCTGAGCTTAACTGGCAAGGGATCCTGGTCAGGTCACTACAACTGGATGTGGCAAGACTATGCATGTGCTCTTCATGCCCCAGTTAAAAGCTAAAACTTCAGAGAAAGCTAGTATCATGTGCCTCACAACAGCTGCAGAGTGAACAAGGGGTCACGCACAGCAGCTCTGCTAATGCACGGTAATTCTTTCAACTCAAGAGTCTTTGGTTGTACACCAAGCCTGAAATCAGCACCGCACTTCGGTCTACAAGGAGGTGCTGAAGCCCAGGGAACAGCTCTACCTTTCCCAAAAGAGGCAAACATGCTGAAGTCGTTGCATGGCTCAATCAGAAAGGCAGGAGTGGAAACAAACATAGAAGAATGGAAGAAAAGCCACCACACCACCTGTGACATTCTCTATTAACTGGAAGACTACAGCGGGCTAACACCATCACACAACTCGCTGTGCCGTGCGTGTACGTGGCAAGAGCAGCCATCGGGCCAGGATGGTGCCGGGGTTTAGGAGCACCGGGGGAATTCATTGTCCAGCAACATGACAGGACTTCTACAAAGCTAAAACACACACCTTCCTCCTCCACATAACTACCTAGCAACACAAAGTTCCTTTGCCCCCTAACATTTAGGAACTACCAGCAGTTTTCCTAAGCAGGAAAAGCCACCAGGAGGGAGATGAAGCACTTTCATCGTCCATGACGTCCAGATGAAGAGAAGCAAAACAGTTTCTCTTTAACTGGACAGGAGCAAGAGAGCTTGCTTCATCCTGTTCTCCCAAGCCTTAAAATCTCACAGAAGCCCCATGCTGAAATGTTTGACGAAGAAATCTGATGTCTGGGGACTTGCTATGCATCTACAGGTTCTCCTCCAAGTTCTCTTCACAAGCCAAGAGCCTTATAAGCCACAACCCATCCCATCTCCCCCTGATTTGCTGAACTGCTTTGATCTGCTCAGCAGGCTGTGCATATGGAGAAGAGATGAACCCCAGGTCCTAGACATGGCATCCCAGCACAGATCTGTTCCACACCCAGCACTCTTCTGCCCGCTAACTATTTAGACTGAGAGCGTACCTGGGAGGGGGCTGTTTGTACCCCCTGGTTGCAAAAGCACTACATCACCTTTGGCATAATACCGAGTTGATACGTCCCTTCAGGTACAATGACCATCTCCACGATCCACTGGTGCTCCTCAACAAGGGAATCCTACATTTTACTTGCTTGTAAGGAAAAAGAAAGCTTAGATTTATTATGACAGCACCCGGATATCCGATTGTGTCTTAGATCTTTATTAAGAAACAAACCAAAACAAGCAAACAGCTGATGTCTAGCACAGTCAAGACTGGTGAGACGGCACAAGAAACACTACCAGCATGTCTTTTCTGCAAATGAGTAGAGGAGAAGGAGAAACTAAATGACTTGCCCACTTACCCAGGAAAACAGCACCAACCTGGGTCTCCCACGTCCCACTCTGCAGCCTCTAACACAAGAGGTCAAATTAGAAGCTATAGTTCTTCCAAATACCAACAGCCCGAGTAGGCGGACTTCACACACGCTACAGCTTTCTAGTTCAAGAGTATGTAAGACGTGCCACGGGGCTGGGACTTCTTGGTGACCACAGAGCTACTGCAAGGCTCCCCTCCTCCAAGACACACTGGCTGTTCTCAGGCCACTCCAGCAAAGCTCCCAGCACAGGAACCACACACGGTCATTTCCCTCGTCGCCCTGTAGCCACTTCCTTGAGAGCAGCTACAGATGTTCTTAACCTTTTTCATTTTCAAATCCTATCACAAAATGGAGACTCTTGTCTCTGTTCTCTCCACCCCCTGCTTCCTCCTCCCCGGAGCTGGGCAGCACTAACCCTACAGGCTGTACGTGACGACAGTGGCAGCAAAGAGGGACTGCAAGCAAGTTCCACACTCCCTCCTCATCCTGTATGCCATCTCCCACCATGTCCATGGAGGTCACCCAGCCTCAAGACAAAGAACAGGTGAGAGAGGAGGTTTTGCTGCAGCAAAATTTCCTTAAACCAGAAGAGGAACTTGCCCAGTGTCACCCTCGAAGGGGCCGAGCTGCCCAGAAGCAGTTTGGTCACCCCAGCACCTCCCAGGGAGCAGGAATCACTGATGGCAAAGAGCAACTCAAGGTGACCACAGCAGCCCTCAGAAGAACAAACTGAAATACTGGCACCTCTTCACATTCTACCTGGTTCAAAAATAAGTGCCACTAACTTGTTGCCATAGCTCTCAAATCACTTATGAAGACTTTAAAGAGTTTTATCAATGTGGTCAACATCCACTCTGCCTACAAGACACTTGAATCCCCGACATCGCTTTATTCATGAAGATTTCTGGTAGTCGCGTGCTTCCTGTGGTGGCTTTGCACTTTGGTGTTTTTTGATGGTTTGCCTTTTTCTTTTTTTTAATGTGGTGAGAAGACATTGTCAAAGTTCACTCTTAGGGGCTCACCATTTAAAACAAGCCATAAACAAAAGTAAACAAAACTTTACCAGTTATCTTTGGCTTTCTGTTCAGAGCAAACCACCAACAAAGACCTCGCCTAACCAACAAACATTCTTTCTCTAACACAGTTGCAAAACCATACAATTTCATAGCAAACTTTGGATTTCCTATTGACAGCAAGAGCAGTTCAATCTTCAGTCTCTTATTCCTCTCTGTGTTCTTGCTCATCTTTTATTAAGTTCAAATCACCCTACCGTAACGCTGGCAGCCCCAATGCTGGAACACCGCACGGAGTCCTGGCTGGAGAAGGTACGGCTAGATGGCACAAAAACAACCTCAGGGTCAAAGACAGTGTCTCAGCTAAAGCCCTTTCTGTCAGGCACTATATATATAGCTCTGACGCAATGAAGTAAAAAGCTGAGATTTCAAGTACAGAAATCTGTGTAAAGCAGCAGGTGCTTCAGGAGCAGAGGAGGTGCTAATTGTAGCTGTGTCTGGTCCCGTAGGTCACAGTGCAAAAACATCTGTAAAAGCCACCACACACGGCAAAACAAGAACAGGAGTGGAGCAACAAGAAAAACTTCAATGGGATTCTGAATCTGAGCACAGGCCACCCCTGGTCTTACCAACAGGGCTTCAGCTTAAAACCATTTGGCAAAAAATTTTGAGGTACAGCCTTACAGACAGCTACCAACCAACTTGTTCCTCCTCCTGTCCTCACCAAGCTCCTCTGGCAGCAGCACACCTTTCTTTCCGTTAGATCAACCCAACTAAGATCAGGCGTGTGGCTATGCTGCAAGCAACACAGCTAATGAAACCAAGAAAGAAAAACGTCCAGCATCAACAAGAACTTTTAGGTGGCACCTCTGTCCTTCAGGCAGAACCTAATTCCTGGAAAACTTGCCATCTGGCAGAGTGAAACTTGGCAATAAGAAGAAATGGAATTTAGCTTCAGTTTTTCTCTCCCCCTCCTTCCTCCCAGCATCTGCATTAGAACATGGCAACACCACCTCATTGCTAGCACTCGCACGGCGTTCCTTCACTGAGAAGGACCGGGGGGAGGACTCCAGCTGGTCTTTTCTCCACATCATGAAGCCCTGCTGCCCTCAGAAAAAAAGCTCAACTCCTGACGGTGCGTCCAAATTTAGAAAGTTAGAGAAGCGCTGGTCCAAGAGGCAGCATTACCTCTTCCTCTGCTAGCTATAAGCTGCATTATGATTTCTCCTACATCATGCAACCCACCACCTACATTTGCAAGCAGGCTGGAGCTCTCCTCTCCAAAACTGTCGCACACTGTGCAGGGCACCAGTGCATCCTGGACAGAGAGCTACCAATACCTCAGTCTACAGAGAAACTGCTCCTTCGTATCAACAGATCATTTTTGTTGCTTGTGAGATAATTTATACGCACATGTTCTCTTGTGGAAGAGTTAGCAAGTGTTGCCATGGAAAGCCACAGCCATCTGAGACCAATTTACAGAAAGAAATGAGCTCTGCAGTAGCTAATGCCACTGAAAATCAAAAACGCCGACCTCCAGCTAAAACCTATTTGCTGAGAACTAGAGTGCTAGTCATGGTAATATTTCAACCGTGTCTTACTATACCTATTAACTACTGGATTTTAAAGAAGCTTTTGCTTTCTCAGACACCAGGCTTCATTCTTCTCACTACAGCAAATGGGAGTCTGCAAATAAGAGATTTATTCCTGTGCTCACTCATGCGAAAACAGTTGACAAATTGAGGGTAAATGTTCTAAAGGTGGTAGATGTAGTGAGGAGGAGGTATTACTTAAAAACTGAAAGCATTCAGGTTAATTAAAGCTGCAATAAACAGTAAGGTGCAAAAAAAAATAAATCTAGATTTAGCCAAGAGGCATGTCCAATTAAAAGTGAAAAATACAGTTTTCCAACTCAAAAAGTTCCCAGGGAAAGTTATTGAACTACACTGTCACTTTAGCTAGCAAGTCCTAATGTCAGTATCCAGACGCTGTATGTTGGTACCCGTGCATGCCAAAACAAACTAACGAGATCCCTTTGGCTCAGCCACCCACCCTTTGGTGGGTTTTCCTTTGGCTCAAGTGAAATCTCGCTGAGCTGGATTCCAGGGGTTGCACCAAGGAAGGTTGTTCAGGAGATGGCAGCGGGGCCCAAGGCAGCATTGTGCCCACGTCCTGACGACTGCTTTCTCACACTGCCCAGACCCATTAAATACATTTAAATGGCATTTCGTACTGGCCCCCACCAGCACGATGGAGACCAGAAGGAAGATCAGTGCCCAGAAAGGAAAACCAAGGTCTGGTTCTGACATTGCTATTTGAAGCTAATTCTATTTTATAACTTTTAATTTAAGCAGCTACCTCTCAACAGTGCAGTATGTGTCCACTGGCATGTGCATACCTGTGCGCATTTTACAAAGTATAAGTGTGACTGGAGATGAGAAAGATTTACTGCCGTCGAGACTGTATAATTCTTAATACGAGTGGGAAACGCAGTTCTTTATTGCCCATCTGTTGGGAGAAACACACACAGCAATTACTTTTTATTGTTGACCAGTCACCAGAGTCCATCTGTAGCAGTGGTTAGCTGTAAACACATTTATCCCTATTAGTTAGAGGAAGGAACTGCGACTAGTTAATGGGCTTGTCTGAAGCCAAATGAGACACAATACTAAAGTTGCCCTTCTAAGTCCATTCAGTCCATTTTATGGGCTTACTTTCAGCTTATTTTCTGCTCTCCTCACCATTTCCCCAAGGCCAGAGCTTCTCGGAGCAGGCAACAGGTCAGCTCATCCGCAAGGTCCCTGCAAGGTCTGCTGTGCTACACGCTGCAGCCTTACCACCAAGGACTTTTCGCAATTCATTTTACACATCCCAAAGGTCAGCGCCAGGGGTGGCTGCAAGTGCGTGGAAAACAGAAGAGTCCAGAGAATGGTGTACAAAATGACCTTGTGAGAAAAAGACTCACAGCAATAAAACTTGAAACTGGCTTATTTTCAGTCTCTGCCTGAAAAGCAATGGGGTAGGCACTCATCTTTTCTCTTCAAAAAGCCAAGCACAGTTACACCTCTTTTTCCCCAGATGAGCAGTATGGCCAACAGCTGAAAAATGAGTTTGCACTGACCTTTACTCACCACAGCCTCAGGTAAATGGTTTGTTAAGAAAGAAGCTGTGTTCAAAACAGGTTTCCCAAACTGAGGTGAGAGGAGACCCTGGCAATACTTGCAGGTTGCCCAGTTTCCCATACATCTGGCTAAATGCAGAAATCTGCCTTTGAGCTAGACACTGCACGCTCCTCTCACTGTCAATCTCGACAATTAAGACAAAGCCGCGTTTTATGCTACCCTCAAAGAGAAATCTGAAGTAGGTCAGATGAAATTTCCAACTCCTTCCTTTGACTAAGGAGGGATCTCAGACACCTGTAGCTAAACTCATCTCTCTAGACTGGAGACTCAAAAGCTGGATGAGCAGACTCTCCCTCAGGATTCTGTTTGCTTCAATTATTTTTATATTCTCAGGCTTTAATGACTCCTTATATTGCCTACCTTACTTCAAAAAGAGGAGGTAAGCCCTAAATATCACCTGTATGGGTGATAAAGAAAAGACATGCTACAGATCTCACCCTAAATCCTTTTTCTCTGATCCCAACTGCGACAAAGAGCTGAAACTGGAAACACCATCATTTTTCACAGCTGCAGGCTCTTTTCTTCCTAAAAATCATCAAATACAAGTAAAATGGCAGAAGCCACTTGCAAAAAAGGAAGCCAATCAGTTGTTTTCTGCTTGAAATAGAGGAACACCCTGATATTCTTTTAGCATCAATTTGATCTCCTGAAATGACTAAAATGGCTGAAAATTTAGTGTGTAAGCACAGGCAGACTTTGCCACAAGTAGCTTGTTCTGCAGGAACAGAGGGCTGAGAAGGAACCCGTAAATCCAGTCCACTCCTCCACCATCACCGATTAGCACAGACAGAAGCGTTTCCCCAGCTTGCACATATCTGAACTGATACCCTCAGCAAGGCAGTGCTTCAAGACACACTATCAGCAATTAGAATTTTTTTTCTCAACCAAAGTTCTAACAATTATTTTAATCAAGTTCTCTGCTGTCTCTACTGAATTTCCACTACCCAATTTAATCGTGAATGCGACGGCTTGACGTGGTGTACTTGTTACAATTAAGAGAATTGCCGGTGTGAGTCTTTGTCAACTCTGAGTTATATCCCAGTATCGCCCCGGCAAGCCAACTAAATATTGACACTCAATTCATTCAAGCTCTTGGCCAAATACACACTCTATTTTTAACCAACCAGCTAAACAGGAGTAAATTTTACATGTTTACCTCTGAGAGCTGTGCCAACAGTAGTTCAAAGGTGGTAACACACGTCAGTGGCTTTAGTGTACAATGGTGAGCAGTGGGACTTTGTTCGTCTTTTCTCAGGGAGTCCTGTTTGGGTTATGGATTTGAGAGTTTGTACTGCAGATTGCACAATTATCCTATCGCTGAGGGTTTGCTCCCAGAATGACTAAAACTGGCCTTTACACTCATCCATACCCAGACAGACTTTACTGCGCTTAGCATGTCACACAGAGGTGTGGCGACGCACAGGATCTCACCTCGTGAAACAATTTCAGCCTGGCAGCCTAAGCACGTCTCTGCCTAGAAAGCCTTGCACCTCTTCCGGTTTGCCAAAGCAACTTAACTCTTCTTCAGACTTCTGGTAGGGCTGAATCATCTCATGTTTATTTACAGTTCACCAATTTCTCTTTTTAGAAAACATTTGCTTGTCCTATTTCTGCAGTTGCTGCCTGGTAACCGGGTGGTCTTCCCTTCAACAACAAAATCATCCTCCAGTGAGTCTTATATGAAAGCTGAAAAAATAAAGTCTGAGTAATGTACACTCTCTATTTCAGAATAGTGAGTGGCACTCTCCAAAGCACAACTATGAGGTCTGTCCAAAGTCAAAAATTATGAGAGGAACATACACTTTTACATTTTCAGGAGTCTACCTGCCTTCCCAGTAGCGTATTTATATTATGAAAATTCACAGTAGCTCACTGTTTCTCCACTTCCAGTTTTGGCCAAGAGCAGTTTCATAAAAGTTCACGGCCAATTCACTTTTCAGCCCAGGTACAGTTTTATTTCAGTTCTCCAGAAGCACACAGCAGCAGCCGTTGCTTAGCTGCAGCTCTCTCCCCCTCTCTGCTGATGCCTCTCTCCCAGCAGCAGCTTTGGACACAGCACCATCACTGGTCGCTTTGCTCCCCCGCAGTGATCAGTCCCAAGACATCGGCTGTACACACGCCACAGGTCAGCCTTTCTTCCCATGAGGCTGATAACAAAAGTTATCTTGGCTTCAACAGCTCCAGCAGGCCCAGTTTATCCACCCTCAAACAAAGAGCCTCTGGTCTGAAGAGCCATGACCCCGACCTCCCTCCCCAGCTCCACTGCCAGCACACGTAGCTCAAAGAACTTGGCTGCACACGGGGAAATTTTTTCAGCAGCAAGGAAAGAAAGCAACTTCCAACCAGAGTATTAATTCCACCGCTGCTCCGCAGTGAACACCCCAACCCATGGCTACAGGCGTTTCTGCAACACCTTGCCGAGGGGAGGGGAGGGCGAGGAGAGGCAGGGGCAGTGTAACAGTGAATCCCCAAGCCACACTCTTGCACCTTCTCTGGCCCCAGCCCAAATCCTCACCCCGCAGCAGTAAACAGGAAGCCACCGCTGAACTCCATGACACATCTGCACACCCCAAGCAACCTCCTAAACTTCTTCCCCTTGCAAATACAGCTGTCAACATCTGTAAAGAACAGAGTATCTATATCCGCAAGGAAGGCAGTCAGGGCTGCACCCTGCTCCAGGAGCTGAACATGCTGCTGTCCCGGGAAGGGCAGCACCCTAAGGATTACGTACATCACAAGCAGGGTTTTACAACAGAAAAGTTGTGTCTTGTATACTCCATTGGGGCTAAAACCAAGGAATATTTTTTTAATATATTAAATCATGTCCTGGTAAGGTAGAAAAGCACCCCGAGGTACTACCAAGCTATCCATCACCACCCCTCCTGCCGCTTCAGCTGTGCCACTGCTATCGGGTTGTAAGGTGTGGCCTCGATGCCAGTTTATCTGTGCAGGTCCAGGGGCAGTGCTGTGAATAGTGCACTGCAGTGCTTCTGGAACCATGAAGCAGAAGAATTAAGCTAAGACCTAAAAATCTTGGAAAAGGCACGACTGAAGGCAGCGCTCCAAATCAATAAAATAAGCTGTTGCCATGAAAAGTGGCTTTAAGACCTTACTCCAGCTTTTTAACTACCTTTCCTGTAAAGAGCTTAGTACAGTAAATGTGAGTAAGCAAATATTAAAAATAGCTAAGCAAGGACACTCTTGTTCCATCGCTTTTAGCACTGACTCAAATGTGTACGACTCACCCAAATACCTCCTGCCGTATCTACTTTCCCAGCGCTGGCTACAGCATCTCCTACTTTACACAATGGACAACACCAGTGCCCATCTCGGGACTTCCGGACAGACGGGTCGTGTGTGTCAACACTCACCACTAAAGTTTCATCACGATTTTCTACACGTTCTTTCGACCTTCAATGATCATTTCTAAGTAAATGATTCATAGGATTACACTACAAAGGACTGAAAGCCAACATTAAAAAGGACTAGAAATTAAGGAGAAGTCATGCTTAAATCCCAATCAAAAAGGTTGATAGGCAATTACCAAGCATCTTGCTTCAGAAAATACTTTCTTACCCTCTCTCCCTCCTAGCTGCAGCATGCCAAGTTACTGAGTCGCCCTCCAACGAGACCATCCTCCTACAAATCTGCATGTTGTGTAGAGAAGCTTTCCAAATGCAGTACCTCTGCCATTCTTTGTTCAACCCACCCCAAAAAATCAGAGAAAAACCCTTCTAAAGCAATTCAGAGTATTATTACTGGAGTTTACAGAAACTACTAGTCACATATAGGGAATTTCCACATAGTTAAGTGCGTAACTTTTCTATTTCGACTGTACATTTACAATCAAAACACCAGAGGAGATTGGAAAGAAAAGCCATTACAAAACCTTCGTAACAGATGGACAAGTTAATCAAGACTAATCAGGCTAATCAGATACCAATCTGTTTAATACTACATATACACTATACGTGGCAATATGTGATCCTGGACATTTTATACACGTAAGTACTCCTCCACAACTATTTATGTGCTTTAAAATCACATATACCAAAGTCTGCCAGATTTGCAATAATATATCCTGATCCAAGTAACTTACTTTTGACACTCATCATGCCTTAAAGAGATCATAAATAAAATGACAAAGGGAAGGAGAGAGGCCAGTGGTAGCAAAGCAACTTCATGTTAATCAGCATATATCACAAGTTATGTCAAGTTTTTTATCACATCTTCACTTCTCACTGGCAAAATAACAACTGTTAGGTTTCTTTTGGGGTTGAGTGGCCTTTTTTGGACATCAAGGCAAAAGAAAATGCATTATGAGAATCACTAACCTGAAACCTTTAGAAAATTACTTGGTATTTTAGCAAAGTCCCAAGCTGTTGAGTGCAATACTAGCATATTATGTACCTTATGCATGAATTATTAATCGTAACTTTACGTATTATGTTGTGCCAGCCTTAAAAATTACCCCTTTCTGCTCCTTTTTGTCAGGAAAGCATAACATGACTGGTTTGGGGGATGTTTTCAGTGTAACTCAGAAGAAAGAGAAGATAGACAAACGTTATGCTCGGACTGACCCATCTGCTTCACTATCCAGCAGCATCTGCCTGCTTCCCTAGCTAACAAAAACCAGCAGTGATAAAGCCCGAGCTCCAACTGTCAAGTCAGAAAAACAGGAACTGTGCTCTAGAATTGGGGTTTCATATTTCCCCTTTCGAACTAGATACCAGAACTAACAATATATTTTGCGTCGAACAGACCATGAGACACAAAATCTTCTGAATTCAGGGAGGGGGGATGGTAAACTGAAAATCAATTATTTGGCACAAAGACTCAGTTCTAACTTCAACTAAACGGAGAGAGCAGCTTCACACACCATGTGCTCCTTTTTCACACTTCTACAAATGAGAAAACACAGAAGAGTGAATACAGCTGAAAAGCAAGGGCTACCAGAGAGAGGTCCTGCTGTGAAACTCCACCACCAGGAACTCGGGAGAGGCTGAGGAAAAGAAGAGAAGGAGAGAGGCAAGTTGGGGGAGCTTTAAATCACACCTCTCCCTTGTTTTTATACACAGTGATGAAATTGGCTGGTTTACAATTCCAATTCCAAAGCCTGGATTTCAAAACGAAAAACTATGGAGAAAAAGACCTTTTAAAATCCAGCTGGGCATTTCACACTTCTCTGCAGGTCTGCAGCCAGACAATTTGCAAATACCACAGTGCAGCTACTCCAGGAAATAAATATTTAACTGCAGCAGGCAATGCTTCCTACAAAAAATACTTAAGAGGAAAAAAAAAAAAGCTTTGGGGAGCAAATCTGTTTGTTACAGCACATGCACATCTGTAAAAAAATCATGAAAAACCAGAAGGTGCAGAGTGTGTGCACGAACTGCAGAGTACGCAGGCTGTTAGCTCAGCAACCTAAGATGGCTACTTAAGCCCTAGCTCTAAATACTCTTAACCATAAAACTACTTCCTTTTTTCTGTCCTTAAAAGCAGCTTAGAAATTTAATTTCAAGTCAACACGCAGGAATCATAACAAAAAAAAAACTCTTTCAAATTTCATTACGTTGTCAGTTTATCCTTATAAATATCCCGTGTCTTAAACTGTGCAGCCCTTACAAAAACCAGCGATACCACACCAGGCTTTCCTCCTCATTTCCAGAAGCCCCCTGGATTTCAGGGCAACTAGAAGCTTCATTCCAACCCACTGTCCTAAATCACTGCAATCCCATGAAAAACGAGCTCAAAATGTATCAACACATTAAAAGAATCACGTTGCTTGACTAGTTTCAGAATTTAAAGTCCAGTCAAAAAACCTATTGATTTGTAACCTATTTAGTAAAAATGAAACAAATATTAGTTACATTCGGCTTCTCTCTGTACTGAGAGGTTAACTGGAGACTTCAGAGAAAACTCAGAAATTAGTTAAGGGATCTCTACAAACTCTTTCTTTTTAGAAAAAAAATCTGTAATTCCTGTAGTAACTTGGATGTATCATCCCTCCAGCAGTTTTCTTAAGCAATCTGAGAATTATCATACGAACTCCACAAAGAGGAAATAACCTGCTTTCCAAACAACTAATCAAAACATTTCCCTGTCTTGCAACGAAGAAATTTGGCCATATCCAAGCTGCATTTCTGCCTTGGTGCTTACTTCTATGTTGCAAAGTAAAATTGGTTCATTTTCTCAAATGGCTAAAAGCACATAAATTGTACTTAACCAGAAATGACAAAGCCATGATTTATTTTTATGTGTGTGACTTCTGTGCGCATGCAGTGGTCATCTTTAATGTTCAAGGTTATTTGCAGTTAAAAACAGTCTGCTGCACTTCTCTGTACAGTCTTTCTATGCAAACAGAAAAAAAAAATTCCCTCATTATTAAGGGGAAATAGTCGTAAAACCCCAGTGTGCTGTGGGTCTAGAGGCATTCAACAAGTCAGTAGCGCAGGACTTGTCACTTCCACGCCGGTGCATCACCATCACTAACACAGCACACACCAACCCACCCAGTGAACACCACCGTTGTACCTCCCCGAAAGCTGCGCTGGAGGCTCTTGGCACCCTTTCTCCAGTGTCCCGAGGGTTACACAGATCACACTCAAACCCAGCCCATCATCCCACAGCACTCCTCCATCCTCGCAGGCTTCCGAGGAATAAAGTGGGGGGAAGAGGGGATTTCAGCGCTCCCCACAATTTCTCCTTTCCACTCCAAAACGTGTTTTCTGCCAGCGCTCAGGATGGAAGATCATCTTTGCAGAAATATTCAATAGTTTCTGCTCTGGCAGGACCTTCACCCCATGGATGTTCACACCATGCCTGTCCAACTCCACGCTGCTCTGCTCATCTCAAACCCCAGCCTCTTGAGCAGAAAAAGACATTCTCAGTAATGCTGGTCAAAAGGTCTCATGCACAATCTTTTTTCTTTTAAATGCGTGACACCTACAGCCATGAAAACCTCAAATTTCTCATTTGCTGGGTTTCTTTTGTCAAGCCACCAGCACAATGACTCTCAGTATCCACTGGCTCCCAACAGAACCCACAGCCTTTTTTTCCCCCTCCAGTGTTGAGTGTACAATTAATCTCAATCTCTTTTGAAAAGCTGAAAGTCTAGTGGAATAAGACATGCAGAGAACCCTCTCATGAGCAAATTCACCTGACTTTAAGGAAAAAAGGCCACCAGCCTTTTTCACAAAATCACCATGAGTAGAACTCAATTCCTAACATCTGCAAAGAGAGAAATCTGCGTGCCACTATTTCCTCATCAATCACAGCTAGGTACAAAAAGTACACTTAGAGAGTCAAGAGATTCAGAAAAACTGCTCTGTAATTTTTTTTTCTTTGATGATAACAGAAGACCTGATTCATTAAGTGTTAAACACATCAGAAACGCCATACCACCTTTTTTGTGCCTCAAGAAATTCTGAGAGCTAACAGATTGTGACCAGAAGCCACTGAAATCAGGGCAAAAAGACTTCATTTAGACTGCTTTAAACTTTGTTTTCTGCTAGTTATCATCACATGCTTAGCCTAGACTCCTAAAAAATACTTTTGACAAAAACTCTGAGGGAGCCACCCTGCCATTTTAACTAGGAATGATGAAAGCTTCCTCGAGAATCACAGAAGCCAAAACCAACATTTTTAAATCTTTCAGATTCTTTTCTGTTTACTGTAACAAGAGAGCAAACAGATGCGGCAAGGGAAACACAATAAGCATACCAGATATTCCAATAACAACCCATTCCTTACTAGTTATTATCATTTACTTTTTTTTTTTTTTTTTTGAGGACTGAAACACACAAATTTAGTCTGGCAATAAATCCAACTAGAAAATTTAATTAAAAAGGAACGTATCAAGGTGTTAATTTTATTAAACCACAACTTCCATGCCACGGAACAGCTGAGGTGGGAAGAGATCTCTCGAGATCGCCTGCTGATCCCAGCGGGCTGCCTGGGATGTGCCCAGTCGGGTTGTTAATCTCTCCGCAGACGCTCTGCAACGCCTGTGGGCAGCTTGGTCGAGTGTTTGGCCACCCTCACAATACTCAAGTGTTACATGAAAGATGCTCCAGCCTCTCAATCATGAAAGAACTCTTTGGGGTACAAATTAAAAGTGTTATTTGTTCTCTTAAGCATAAAATTACATTTTGCCTTATAAAAACCAAATTAGGATCAAATTACCATTTTTCTTTTCCTAAATCCAGTGCCTTTGACTTAGAACAAGACCACAGCTATAAAATCATAATATGAAAGAGAAAGGAAAACAGAATTATTCCAAAATTAAATGGACTGAGCCCCCCACCCCCCTTACATTACTCATGCTCACACAGGAAAAAAATACACCAGTTAACTTTCTAAGGTCACAGCTTCTGGAAAGGAACAAGATCAAATGCAAATCAGAACAGGAAGATATACCTCAGCTGTAAACTAAGAAAACCTGATGTGGGACTTGATATGCAAAGTCAAGACAGAACTCTACAACAGCATTTCTCAGTCATCAATTTATTGCAAAATGCTTACTACCGAAGGACACCCATCACACGAGGCTTCTCCACATTGTTTGACTTCTCAGGTCAAATTCCCAACAAGGTACCTTCTCCTACCACCCTTTTAAAAGACATTTTATAGCTCATCCCTGATTGTGGATGAGACTGAGCCAGATGGGGGAATTACCCCATTTTAGCACATTTTCTAATGGGATGTTCATGGAACAGACTGCGTGCTGCCCTACAGAACTATGCCATATTACCTTCCCGTAAGAAAAGTGTGATTCTAGAGCAAGTCCTGAAAAATTCATCTCTATTAACAGTTAGAACATATTAAGCTTCTTTGTAATGCTTTGGTTAGGGGCTCTGCAAATTATATGTTAGTGTTTGTAGGCTGTGCCCTCGCTACAAGTACACACCACGAGATCCCCCACTAAAACCAGTAGAATAGCTTTGCAGAACCATATGTGTGTATTTGTGTACAAGACCAGGATCATTACGTCAGCGTTGCCTGCTAATTAAACTACTCTCACCTTCCCCTGTCTCTGAGTAACAACACATTTTGAAAAACAAACACTTTGAAATGGTCTCAGAACGCTGCTGATCTCCACTGCTTTTAAAAACTTCTGAACCATATCCAAGAGAGAGAATTTTCTTTTGAAGCATAATTCAGTCATTAGGACATACCCTAAAGCATTTCTAAAAGTACTTTGGCTGTGAGCACATGTACGTGCTTTGGACGGGCAGTGGAGCCCAGTATTTTACTGGTGGTTACTAGTCTCTGCTGGCAAGAAAAAGGAAGCGAACATGGTTCAGCTGCGGGGAGGGTGGCAGCACCATCCAACAGAGTGCAAGCAGTAAAGCCCCGGGGGATGGCACATCTCAAGTGGTGGCGTGCATATGTGCAAGCTGTCTTGGCCTTGAATGCATTAAATCACTTCAAAAATGTGAGCTGAAATGTGCGGTAAACCGTCTTTCCAGCCGGAGCCATGCCAAGAGACTGCAGTTCTAACAAAAGTCTTTGCCAACTTCAGCAAAATTATCAGGAAGAGAGCGGTTTGCATCTCAGACGTATTTTAAAGGCTGAACTCACCACAAAGCTTGGAACAAATCAAGTTCTTTATGTAATTACTCAACTTCACTGATGTGCACTGATTTGTGCGAAACCGAACTTGCGTGGAACTCTAAAGACAAAAAGGGAGTTAGCAGCGTATATGTACACAAACAAGCATAGCAGTTGACATTAACTGCTAATTAAACTTTATCAAGCAGTCAAGTAATGAAGATATAATGGACTGAAAAAGACCTAAGGAATTTGTTCATCAGAGAAAGCATGAAACCATCTCAAGGCACGTGATGAGGCTGTGCCAGCACAGCAGAGGCGAAGGTAAGGCATCACCCAGCTCTCTTTCCCTACAGAGGCAGAGTCCTACCATAGATTTATAGGCTGGCAGGTCCTGCCCTTGTCACCTAAAATTAATTCTCCAAGTACACAGACTGAGGGTGGTTCTAGATAAATGCTTCTCTGCACGCTAAATGATGCACAAAGCACATCAATAGGTAAATGTTTTCCTACAGCAAACTATTTGGTGTACGCTTGGCTATATGAAGGAGTTAAACTGCTTCCACGTGAAAGCATAGTGGTGGTTCTTCGGCAGGCTTTTCCTAACAGCGTCCAAGTTTGCACATCCCTGGGAAAAGCAGGGGAGGGAGCTGATGAGAAGCCTTCCAAGCTGGAACAGGTGAGCACGCTAGTTGCTCAAGCGAAGGGGTGACATGCCACAACAGGAGTGCCTTAAGACAGCGCTGCCGTGATCCGCAACGTGAAACCACCGCAGCCACCGCAGCCTGGCCGACACACCAGCAGCACTGCTCACCTCCTCCCTCCACGCATGCACTGTACACAGGAGCTCATTTGTCACTTAAATCGACACCAAACTTGTAAGAACACAGTGGGATTAAACCTGGAGATATCACACTTAGCCAAGGCAAACTTTCAGACACCACCACCAAAGGGTGAGCAGTTATCTGGACGCAGCCAAGCTAACACAGCCGGCATCTCCGGTTTGAGTTGTTTATGGCTGTGCTGGTTTATACAGAGCTTTCAGGATTTGAAAGGTGCCTTTTTTAAGCAAAGTGAGCACTCTGTTTGCTGATGTATCTTGCTTATATAGATGTAACTTGGCCATCTTGTAAGTCACGTGTACAGGAAGCCGAGAGGACTGTAAAACCCACAGGACTTTTTTTTTTTAACTTGGCAGAAGATAGCTGTTCTTCTTTTTTAAAAATGAAGCTCTTGAAGCCAGCTATCCCTGTATGTCCTTTCGCTTACACCTGTGGCTCTGACAGGGAAATCAACCCCATGCTCTCCTGCATTAATCAATCCCACACTTCTAAGAAAGGTGTTCATGGCCCTGATTACTACTAAAAAAAGTGCTGGTATAAAACAGCACGTGCTGATTTTTTCCAGGTGATGCTGGTCGTTAAGACAAAGGCTTCCAGCTGAGAATCCCAGCTGGCAGTGCTCACGCTAGTGACCAACATCTCCACAGAACACATTCATGGGGCTAGGGGGGCTTGTTCTCTACCACCAACAAACACAACCTCGATGTTCCCTTTGTGGGGGCAATGACACGGCAGCATGAACACCAGTACAAGTTTTCTTGGCAATGAACAGTTATGACCCTTCAAAAAACTGGGGGTCAGACAGGCTGCTCTTCTCTTTTTTCACTTTCCAGAATCTGGATGAACTCTTGACTACTCCTTGTCTTAAGGGGACAGAGTTAAGAGGCTTTGTAAAAATCAACATGTAACAGTCAAATAAATTACATTTAAGCCATTCTCTGCCTAAGCCAGGCACTAATGTTTCTCATACAAAAACAGTTAGAAAAGTCACGAGGTCATATCACTATTTCAGAAGAACGCCATGTCCATTACAGCCTGTAGACCACTTGGACAGACTTTGTCATTACAAACGGTGGAAGGCAGCAAGTGATCATTTTTTGAATTGCTGCTGTTACTTCAACAATTAAGTCAAAATGCACATTTCTCTTCCTTCAGCATAAGTCCTAAGAACACGAAGGAAGGGCAGAAGTTTCAAATAAAGAAAAAAAACACAGTTTAATACAAATGCAACACAAATCAATAGCAAGCAGAAAAAAAAAAAGCCAGGAGTGAATCTGTATTATTAATTTTATTTCCAAAACAGAGTGCTCCTGCACAGGTTATAGAGTTATCAAGGGTGACAACAGAGCCTGAAACACACAGGTCAGGCTCACGGATTTAACTGTCTGGTTCCTTTTGAACTTTTAAACTTTCTGAATAGATGGGCTTTGGCAATTTCAAAACTATTAGTGTGGAAAAGTGAAATACAGAAGTGTTCAGGAAGTGAAAGGTTATTTCTTGTGTGTCTTCAGTAAACACGAAAGACACTGAGTGTACAAGAAAATCATATAAAGTGAACTGCAAATGCCAGCTTATAGCTGTTCTTGATCAAAAACCTCAGAACTGATGGTGGTCACACTTTCCTTCCATGCAGGGGCCACCAGCTTGAGTTAAGATGCGAGATCTTGACGTCCTAGGGACAAAAAAACCAACCCATGCAAAACAGCAGGTTTAAATACAAAAACCTGAGCCTTCAGCAATACTTAAGCTAGATGGTACCTTTCATACTTTTTTATTTTTCTCTTAAACATCTAATGCCCTACAAACTAATAGAGATTAAAAAAAAAAAAAACACAAAACACAACAGACAAAAATCTGCTTTGACTCTGTTATTACAGTCTGGTAAAATCCAGAGGAGCACAGAGACAGGTATTTATGGATGGCAAACAACAGGAAGTTATTTAGACTGTACAAGTGACAAGGCTTTGAAGGTTTGTTTTGTTTAATGTATCTCTTTGTACTGCTAATGTCTCAAAATGATCACAAAAGTTATTTCTGTCAAATTAATTTCCTGAAAAACTGAGTCCATATACAAACATTTTTTTGCAAGTGTTCCCTCTGCTTCTTCACTCCCCCGGCAAAGTCACGGATCCAGCACGGGCTGCTTCATTTTCCTCATCTGAAAAAGCAGAAGGCTTACATCTGTCCTTCCTCCAGACACGGAAGGTGTAAGGATTTTCTCCAGAAGTGCTGTCTCCAGCACAGCCCAAGGCACGGTAGCTCTCACAACAGATCTAGGTACAACCTCCCAGGTTGAACAAGAATTTTTCCTGTTAAATTATATGAGTCAGTATTACCTCAACCTCAACTGCCAGCCAGTAAAATTAAGTAGTTTAAAAAACCTGAAGTGGAAGACCAGCAAAGTTATTTGGACAGAATACGCCCCAGATTGAAGGGTAATTATTAAGACTACCACTAATAAAATTAAATATTTCAGTAGCCTGCTAAATTCCAACTGGGCCACCTGACGGGCAATCCAGATTCCACTCAGTCTTCAAATAGCTGGAAATGACAAGAAACAAAGCACTCATGGAACACTTTAAAAAGCACTTGGTGTCCAAAATTGCTAAAAACTTGCACTATATTCATGTATCGGTGCCTCAGCAAGCCAGGGCCCCTCTCAGGTCCACTCTGCAAACAAGGGAGATTGCGTACCACAGTCTGCAGAACGTGAAAATTTTCCTTTAGGAGTTTTCTCCTTGAAGTCTGAATAGTAGTTGTCACATTGATTTTTTTAATTAAGGGAAGGGAATTAAGGAAATGAAGGGAATTAAGCCTTTGGGAAATGAATGCAGCATTTCCAGGAGGCAGTAGGGGGGAAACATGTTGAAGGAATGACCAGGTTGTTTAGCCAAGGCAGGCACCGGCTGGTGACACAGCCGAGATGAACACACCCCAAGGCCTCTGAAGCCATGGAGTGCTGCATTGTACACACATCCAGTGCAGATTGACTCTGTGTCTTTGCAAACCGTCCTGTCCCCTCCCAGCACACACACAGGCAACCGAAGTCTCAACTCATGCTTCAAAAGTCAGAGAGAATACAGCATTAAATATTGGATTTATTCACTTTATTAGCAGATACTCTTTATGTAGCAGATCAGCTTCATAGGAGAAGTCATCCAAAATACTTGATAGAGCAAAGCTACCACACACGTGCATTTACGAGGGAGGAGGTTCTTGAAGCCAGCTGCCTTGTAAAAGCTCGCTCTTTACGAGCCAGCCCTTTCTGCTACTCCAGGAGCTCCACAGCTACAGCAGAACAGCAGCATGGTATTTCTGGAAGACAGTTTGTTTACTATCAGAACTGCTGAGGAAGCAGAATCAACAGCACCACCAAGCCACTTACCCCAATACAAATTATTTTCCCACCCTTTTGTTCGAGGAGGTCCAGCAGAGGGCCACTAAAATGATCAGAGGGATGAACACGTCTCCCAGGAAGAACAGCTGAAAGTTGGAGTTGTTCAGGCTCCGCAGGGACCTTACTGCAGCCTTTCAGTACTTGAAGGGGGTTACAAGGTGGGGACAGACCTTTCAGTAGGTCCCGTTGTGACAGGACAAGGAGTAATGGTTTTAAACCANATTAAGTCGTTTAAAAAAATCTGAAGTGGAAGACCAGCAAAGTTATTTGGACAGAATACGCCCCAGATTGAAGGGTAATTATTAAGACTACCACTAATAAAATTAAATATTTCAGTAGCCTGCTAAATTCCAACTGGGCCACCTGACGGGCAATCCAGATTCCACTCAGTCTTCAAATAGCTGGAAATGACAAGAAACAAAGCACTCATGGAACACTTTAAAAAGCACTTGGTGTCCAAAATTGCTAAAAACTTGCACTATATTCATGTATCGGTGCCTCAGCAAGCCAGGGCCCCTCTCAGGTCCACTCTGCAAACAAGGGAGATTGCGTACCACAGTCTGCAGAACGTGAAAATTTTCCTTTAGGAGTTTTCTCCTTGAAGTCTGAATAGTAGTTGTCACATTGATTTTTTTAATTAAGGGAAGGGAATTAAGGAAATGAAGGGAATTAAGCCTTTGGGAAATGAATGCAGCATTTCCAGGAGGCAGTAGGGGGGAAACATGTTGAAGGAATGACCAGGTTGTTTAGCCAAGGCAGGCACCGGCTGGTGACACAGCCGAGATGAACACACCCCAAGGCCTCTGAAGCCATGGAGTGCTGCATTGTACACACATCCAGTGCAGATTGACTCTGTGTCTTTGCAAACCGTCCTGTCCCCTCCCAGCACACACACAGGCAACCGAAGTCTCAACTCATGCTTCAAAAGTCAGAGAGAATACAGCATTAAATATTGGATTTATTCACTTTATTAGCAGATACTCTTTATGTAGCAGATCAGCTTCATAGGAGAAGTCATCCAAAATACTTGATAGAGCAAAGCTACCACACACGTGCATTTACGAGGGAGGAGGTTCTTGAAGCCAGCTGCCTTGTAAAAGCTCGCTCTTTACGAGCCAGCCCTTTCTGCTACTCCTGGAGCTCCATAGCTACAGCAGAACAGCAGCATGGTATTTCTGGAAGACAGTTTGTTTACTATCAGAACTGCTGAGGAAGCAGAATCAACAGCACCACCAAGCCACTTACCCCAATACAAATTATTTTCCCACCCTTTTGTTCGAGGAGGTCCAGCAGAGGGCCACTAAAATGATCAGAGGGATGAACACGTCTCCCAGGAAGAACAGCTGAAAGTTGGAGTTGTTCAGGCTCCGCAGGGACCTTACTGCAGCCTTTCGGTACTTGAAGGGGGTTACAAGGTGGGGACAGACCTTTCAGTAGGTCCCGTTGTGACAGGACAAGGAGTAATGGTTTTAAACCAAAGGAGGGTATATTCAAACTAGATATTTTTGACAATTAGGGTGGTGAAAGCCTGGAACAGGTTGCCTGGAGAGATGATACATGCCCCATCTCTGGAAACATTCAAAGTCAGGCTGGATGGAGCTCTGAGCAACCTGGGCTAGTGGAAGGTGTCCCTGCTCATGGCAGGGGGGTTGGACTAGATGACCTTTAAAGGTCCCTTCCAACCCAACCATTCTATGATTTTATGGTTCTGTAACTGCACTTATTCAGAATCTTAACTCTGTGGACCGGTTCTTCCTCAAACAAAAACTCCAATTTAACTTTTCCCAGGCTTTCACCCCTACCTTGCTCCATAGTTCAGGATGATGTACATATGTTCTGTTTTTCCTTCAACTTCCAGCTCTTTTCCTTTATTTCCTATTTTACCTTTCACATCTTACAGGAAAAAAAATATTCTAAAAAAATCATGTTTATGGGCCAGCTGTTTTAAAGTATAATCACAACCACATATCACGCAGAGAACCATATTCACGTCACCGTTATCAAACAACTCACACAGCGTCAGCGGATGGTAAAAGGTAACGATACGCAATATAAGAGGTACGGACTATACTCCTCCAAGTAGGAGCTGCTCTTACAGTCTCCTGTAGCTCAGTGTTTTCTACTGATTATGCGACTTACGTTACATTTATATAACCACTTCAGGGGAAAAAGGGAATTATTCTAGCCAGCAAAACTGTCTGAAGTTTTGTAAGCCCTTCAGCATGAAAAAAAAAAAAAATGTCCGGACCGGTTCCTTAAAAATCCACCTGTTCTCAACGGGCCAGGAAATTAAAACCACTAAATCACACTTCCTTACTTCCCCTCTCCAATGCGAATCAAGAGAAATTGCAACCAATTTGCCCAAGAGAACCATCATCAACTTCTTTTTCCGGTAACTTAGTACTTTTAGCATTGTTTCTGGTTTTGGAAGGATCGGGTGAATGGGGAAAACAAACAACTGGACGGGGTACCTACAGCACTGCTAAAGACATCGACTGAACAGAATAATCCCAATAAACTCACACTTCATGTACTGTATAGAAACTACAGCAATGGATGGAAGTAACAATTTAGCTGCCATACACCTCAAAATGTCATTCTCTTGAGAATCCACTTTCCTTCCCGATGGGGTTCAAGCACATTTATCTCACTCTACTAGCAAAACCGAGCAGTACCAGTCCGTGGAAAAGCTTTCTTTGCAAGAGGCAGGCTCTGAGTATTAACTGAGTGAATGACGTGCTGAGCTATAAAAGCCATTTTCTATCAATTCGGAAAGTGTTTGTCATGACCAATACCTGAGATCTAATTGCATTTTAAGTGCTTTAGAGATCTAGAGCAACTCTGAGTGTGTTTACTGGAATAATGCCTGATTTTCAAGAAATTGCAAACTGTTGGACAGGCTACAAAAGAACAACTTGAATATTGCCAGAAGAAAACATTCTGTCATTTTTAATTGCTGTTCGACACGAGACAAGCCAGCAATCAAGACCTAAGTCAGTCTTCTCTCCATAACCTGGCCTCTCAGCATGTTTTCTGGTTCCTAGGTTCTCATAATGATCCTTTTCACACTTAAATACAAACAAGTCTTGAGGGTTTGTTTTTACACATAAAAGCTTTAACCTTTCAAAACAATTCAAACACCTTCCTCTTTATGTAAACACAGCACAGCTCTTTCTTGTGCAGTTCATGCCCGAAGTAGCGTAAAGCTCCAAGGGTTCTCCATTTCGGTTTGCGCTGCATTTTGAACCTCTCTTCCTCATACCAAGTCAGGTAGCAGCAAGGTGCCAAGAAACCCGAGGCCCGTTCTGCAGGTGAAAGAAGTGTTTCCAAATCGAGGGAGGATGGGGAGGTACGTGGTAGGAAAGAGGAGAAATCTTCCTGCTTGCAGCAGCAGACATCACTGTTAGGATGCTGCCTACGAAAACAAAAATATTTTTCCCCTCTACACAAAAAGGGAAGCTGGTTTCTGTGAATTCAGTCTTTCATTCACAAGACTGAACTACCACAGAAACATCTGTCTAAATTTACTGATATACTACCCACTTATTCTTCCAAGAACCCTGGGTTAGTTCCAGCCCCTCAAGAGGTAAGGTAAAAAAAATAAATTTTAAATTGCAGACTCTGATTGACCAAGAAAAAAATGAGTTTACAAGGTATGTTGATTTTACCCACTGGGTCTGTCCAGTGACTGCTCAGGTACACTTCAGCTTTTTGCTTTGCAATTGAACCAGGTTTGCTTTCCAAAGCTTTTGTATTAGACGTTCTCTCCAAATCTTACTTCCCGTTTGTTTTTTAAATGAACTCATTGAACAGACAAGTCAATTTGGACATACAGAAACAGCATATTCCTGAACAGCTCAAGATTTACAGAACCCACAGCTCAAAACGGCCATTTTGCAATTAATACTGAAAGACTTTTGCAGTGCAGACTTCCAGGAGTTCACAAACTTAAAGCTGTTCCAGTTCCATGTTTATTTTCTTGTGCAAATTGAAACCCACTCACCCTAGCTTTTTACAAGTTTCTCACTTAACCTTTCCCAAAGGTCAAATGTTTGCAAGTTTTGCTCTGTACAAGCATAGTATATTCTCTGTTCCACTGGGCTTTGGGGCAAACGGCATGCAGATACTTAGCCAAGTAAGATATTTAAGGAGAACTGAATCCCTAAAAATATACTAACAAAAACGCTTGTAAAATCTGCCTGCGATCACTAACTTTTAACACCACAAATGACACCAAGAGCCTGATGCGATCTGTTCTTTGCTCACACGTGAGCAGCACGTTCTTCCCTTGCTTTGTATTTCAAAGCACCTGCCTCGGTGTCACCTAGCACAGACCCAGATCAAGGTGCAACTTCCTGTGTGTTTCAAAAACAAGTGCCAGGAGGAAATGCCTACCGCTCCCCTTATATGGGTAAAACTGAACTTAAACACTGAGCTTCAGCACCCGTGAATAACACGGTACCAATGGACATACATTCTGCTCAAGAATAAAATTGCAGAGAATCTTCTAAAAGCAAGAGTTAGACTGGGCTAACTGAAGTTTCAACACTGAATTATTTCCACCGCCCTCTCCCCCTCCAAAAAAGACAACCAAAAAAAACTTTCTTGCACTGCCCTTATCTCTGTGCCTCAAAATACAACCCCCCATCCCTAATCTGTTGGAGCAGCCACCCTGTTACCCACAGGCTTCCCCAGCACCTTCCTCCTAAGCACAGACCCCACCGGTGGTTTAAACAGAGCGAGTCCAGGCTCTCCTGCCACACCAAGCGACCCCCATCCTGTCCTTCTGCCACCAGCCTATGTGGTTAGCAGCAGGGTTGACACGCTTCTGATTTTTGCGTCCTAGATCTCCTCACATATGAGCTTTCGGTATGTGTTTGTTGAAAACCCCAACTCAACAGGACTATCCAAACAACACAGTGACGGTTTTCGCACACGTGTGCCGCAGAATTATATTTTCAGGTGTCTGGAGAAGGCAGAGAGGAGGCACAAGTCACCCGCTGCCAGGTGACCCGCTCCACATCCCCACCTGTCCTGTGGGGTGATGGATATCCTGCACAACGGCTGCCACCACCTTTGGGGGAAGAAGCAGAGCGGGGCTAAAAGATGTCCCGAAAACATCTCCATCACCCCAACACAGCACCAGACGCCAGGCTGACAGCTGGACCCCATCAACTCTCCCAAGCCCTTGATTTGCACACAGGTGCCAGGCAGCAGCGTGATCTCCACAGCAGCAAACGCCGAGAACTCCCGGCAGCTCCTGGGGAGTCCGAACTCACTCGTGAGCCCCGGAGTACTTTTTAATTCCACCCATTTCCACCAGCGAGGCAGAACCCAAGTTATTTCACTCTGCTTCCTCCCCTCACCACCCCCCGGCCTCCCCCGCCAGGCAGGAGACGCCGTTCGCCGAAATGTGGCTCTGGAAACCCCTTCCCAGCCCGGCACTGCCCGCCTGGGCCCCTCCAACCCCGCGGCACCCCGCAGCCCAGCCCCAGGCCCGGGAAGGGGCCGACACGGCGGCCGGGGGAAGCCCCGCACCGCCCCCGCGCCGTCGGCCATCTCCAGAGCCTCCCTCAGGAGAGGCGCCCGCCGCCCGCACCACCCTCCCGGCTCCCCTCACCCCGGGCCCGGCTGGGGGAGGGCGGAGGAGCCCCGTCCAGCCCCACTCACCGCTTCCGTGGCGCCTCACCGGGTGGCGGGACGGCCAGGAGGCGAGCCCGGGGGGTGACCGTGCGGCTCAGCCGCGGCCCCGCGGGGCGGCCCGGCCCGGTGCGTGCGGGAGCAAACCCGCCGGCGCTCCGGCGGAGGCAGGGCNCTCCGCCGCTGAGGGGATTTGCGCGCGGGCGGCGGGAGGCGGGAAACGGGCGGCGGCTGAGGCCCTCAGAGGCCTGAGGCCCCGCATAGGCCGCAGCGGTGCGCTCAGAGCCCGGTCACAGAGAAAAAGGGGGAATTGGAAATGGCTGTGCCTCGTGGGTTGTGTTAAAGACTCCAGCGGGTGCTGTGGGAGGTCGGTACCCAGGGGTTTAACAGCAAGTGGTTAAAAACCTCCCCTCAGCCAACATATATCATGGGACAGCGCGGTGCTGGAGTTTTGGGGTTGTTATCACCACATCTCACATCTCCGCAGGTGTTCGGTGGTGCCCCGGTGGGTTTGGGTCATCTTTAGAAACCCTCCAGCCCTGGCCCCGTGCAGACAGGACCACGCTGGCCTCGGCAGCCCGGGTCTCTCCCCTCTGCACAGAAACGGGTTTCTTCGTTGTGGTTTCAAACCCAAAAGTCACAGGAAACGGCACAAGTGGAAGTAATACCAGTAAGAAAATTATTCACTTCAACAAAATGATTCCTCCCCTTCCCACGCACGCGCACATACTTGGCGTTTTCTGCTGAAAGAGGAGCCAACCTGCTGCTGCTGCCTTTTGGGGGAATTGTCCTAATACTGAATCAGCCATTTAAAAAAAAAAAACAAAAAAAAGCAAAGCCCTGGTAAACGTTCCTCCTTTTGACGTAATGGTAGTTTCGTGTAATTCAGGCTGATCGGCGCACAGCGATAACATCTTTTTGTCACGGTCTCACGCAGGGCAGCACACGGGTGGGCAGGTCCCTTTGCGTGACAGACCCCACGCCGACACGGGTCCCGGCTCTTTGTGCCTCAGCGATCCTGAGTGCTGAACCTATTCTCCAGAAAACCAACCCAAAAACTTACCATCTCCCGCGAGGCAGGGGCTGACTGCATGTGAATGCACTTGTGTGCGGGTCTGGGTGGGTTGTAGCTTACAAACTATAGATAATAATTTATTTTTTTTTCCCCTCTCCCAAGAGGAAACAAGCCAGCCCTTCCCCACCCGTTTCCACAGCTGTCAGGGAATGAGCGGAGTGCAATTTAGATGTTTTTGCACCGTGTTAACCTTTTTCCCCAGCCATAGGGCATCATCGGGTCTAGATTAACTGTGCTCCGTGGGTGCACAGGAAAGCAATCGAGTCTCACCCTGTTTCCATCACTCAGGTTTAGGAAAGAGCCTGAGGCTGGAAGGAGAGAAGTCAAACCCTGCAAATGCGCGTGGCTGTGCCACAGCTCTCAAGCCCAACCTTTTCTTGCTCTCATGTTCCCTAGCTCCCATGATCTGCCTGCAGATGCTGTGCTTCCATCGATAAGCTTTCATTCCTGCTAGCCCTTTCCATGGATTTGCTTTCATAACGATAAAATCAGGTTTTCTCGGTGGGTTTTCATTCCCAATAAAGTACCAGATCTTTATTATTTATGCTTTACAGGCAAGGCTTGTTTCCCAGGACAGCAACGGATGCTGCGAATGCCCTTAAATCCTGAAGCTCAGAGCTACAAATCGAACCAAAGCCGAGGTGGCAGCCGTGACGGAAGGATTGCATAAAGGGCTTAGCCTGGGGCTGTTCGTGGCTGCAGCAGCTCAGAGGAGACCAGCTTTACCACTGCCTCCATCTAAATTGGTGCCCGGAGCCCAAGACCATGTCCAGGAATGACCCAGACTCCCAAAGGCCACGTCCTTCAGCAAGAATTAAATTCTCACATGCTCACAGACCTCACTTTAAAAAAAATGGCGCTGGGTTCCTATGGCACTTACAGTCTGCTAGAAACTGTGTGTTCAGCCTCCTAGCCCTGCCTGCAATGGGAGCTTTTTGCTTTTTCTCCTTAATTTCAGGATACTGGCGTCTGCTGATTTCTACCAGTTGTTCTGTGACATTGGAACTGGGATGAAATCAATGTGCTTCTAAAAATTACTCCAAGAACTATGTTAATAACAGTGCAGGGTTTCTAACCTATCCTGAAAATGGTCTGCTTCTACCACAACATACCATCCTACGGGAAGGATGTAATTTTGTATTAAAATCTTTAAAGTAGTTTTCTCTAAGGAATTAATCCTGTGTGTTCGTAGCTGCTTTCTTTTGCTTATAAAGAGAACAGGCCTGCAAAGAGCTGCAGTAAAGGCCTGTGATACAAAATAAATTTTTCTTTCCCCTCAAAGTACTGTTCTGGGGGGCGGTGGCAGGTCAAAAGAATTATTTTGTGTCTCACCTACTTCTTTATTTTGCAACTTCCAGGATGCACCAATATCCTCCACAAAAACAAATGGCAAACTACAGATGTCTAGACTTGACTGTTTTGGTATTTGTGAATTAAAAATCAAACTAAACCCAAAGGGGTAGCAATGGATGCACAAATTATCCCTTCCTTGCTGCTTTGCAGTTGGGTTTTCAACCTTCCAGAATCCAAACTTCACCTTTGCCTCTGAAAATGTGATGTTTTCACACTACTTTAGACAGTGTAAGTGTTTAGAAAATTTTTTTTCATGGCATTTCAAGCTACAGTGAGGGGCCCTGTATACGGTAAAGTGCTTTAGATCACTGGTGCCATCAGCTTGGGATTGACTGGACCTGTACGTGAATGTGATTTAACGCTGTCTAAGTGGTTTCAGCTTGCCATTGATTTGTTCCTGGCAGTACTTCTGGAGCCTGGTTCTTCTCATATGTACGAGCAAAAATCAGGAGGAGGTAAAGAAGTCACAGGCACTATGTAACGTGTAAAATGGACCATATCCTGAAACTGATTCTCTGTGCTCTGGTACGCTTCTGCAGAGTGTCAGGCTATGGTCAGTGCTGCTTGAATTAGAATTTATTTTTTTAATGATTTTTTTTTTTTTCCCAAAAGAAGAACATTCTTGCACTTTTATCTCCAGGGAAAAACAACAGACAGCAAGTCGAGCATTTGTTCCTCATGATTGATGAAACTGATTATTTTTTCCAACACAGAAGCTGGTCTCAGCTGGACCCGCGCTGGCTTTGGCCAGAGCGCAGGGAGCAGCTGGGACGCCAGGCCAAGGAGGAGCAGGAGGGCCAGGCTGCCGGGCAGCGCAGAGCTGGGCCAGGCGACGGGGATCACGCAGCAACAACCTTGGGTGCTCCAAACCATCCGTTGGGTGCCCGTCAGCTGGGTGTTGCGGATGAATTCACCCTGTCGTGTCCCCCCATCGTTGAAGTGGATAGCACAGGGTGCTATCACCATCACCGTGCAACATCTTAGGGACTGCGGGGCCCCCGGATCCTGCAGCCGTGGGGTGGGACTTGCCGCGGGAGCTGTATAAATAGATATGCAAGTGCACAAATCCTTTCATCTGATCTGTTGCTGAATTTATCTTAAACTTCCTGTGCTCACATAACATGTGTGAAACCGTGTTTGTGGCACTGTTTTCAGAGGGCTTGTCTCTGCTTGGAAAAGCAAGTGAGAGAATTTATTTTGAGACATCAGGAATGTGTGGATTGCTGCTTCATAATTACCTACTTCCAGCTACGGTGTTCTGCCCTTTTTTTTTTTTGAAGCTAAGTGGGGTTTCTAGTAATTGCGGTTTGGGGAAGGAGAGGTACTTCATGTCAATAGTCTAAATTTACTTTGCCAGAAAAAGATTAAATTTTGTCCATCCAAAGCAGTGCTTGTTCTGAGGGTGCTGTGGCAGCTGCTGCTGAAAGCCGAGCTGCGGGGGGATTTCCTGCGCAGGGCTGAAGCGAGCTGGCAGAGTGGCGTGTAGGAGGTGTAGCACGTACCTCCATTTCCCGACTTCCCTGGCCAGGGGGCTGGAGTTCACTCACTTTGCTCCAAATTCAGGAGAGCAGAGATGCTGCCGCCATGTCTCAGTCCTGCATCAGGCGTGTTCGTGTTGCTGCTTGCCTTCATCGTCTGTTTTTTCCCGTTGCCAGCTTTCTGGTTCTTCATTGTCCTCTTAACAACCCAAACCAAGAGCATTATTTGCATTTTTTTTCCAGATCTCTCTGCTGAAAAATATACACTATGTTCACTTGTTGTGAAGTAGAAGCTGGGTTTGTGTAAAGAGCTGCAGAGCAGCTGCAAAGGATGGAGTTACACCAGTTCGCGTGGCCCACTGCAACCAGTACAGCCTAAATCTGGTTTCTTGTCTCAGTCATCGCTGCTCCGAGACATAATGGAGCAGTGTGGTGATGGTGGTGGCCACCTCCAAACCCCACTTCTGATTCCCCCTCTATTGTAGTCAGACTCAGGAGCATCCTTTTATTGTGCTTCTAGCAGACCAATAAAACATGCAGAGACCGATCAATACTGCCCAGACCCCGAAACGCATTTCTTCAGCTCAGCTCTTTTCCAGCGCGGCTGTCTGCAGAAGGATGAGTTTGGTGCTGGCACAGCTCACAGGGACCCACTTGCTGCCTGGCCACCTGCCAGCCACACTGCCTAGAGCTAGACACATACTAGCTCTATATATACAGACATATATATATTTTAAAAACCCAGATAAAGCTCTATGTGCAACAGTTGGCTTGTATGAGGGTAGGTCTAGCACAAACTGGAACTGGAGGTGGGTCTGCTGGCAGGAAGGGACAAAGCAAAGCGGTGACCTCAACCACAGCAATAATTAAATATTTTAGAATTGGAAATCCCACATTTTGTCATCAAAGTGTTCGCCGTTCCGTAAGGACACACAACATTGATTCATGTCCCCCAGGGTCCACAGATCACAGGGTTGTTTACACGGTTGGGGGCATTTCTCAGGTCAGCGTCCAGCATCCCAGACCAGGTGGCCCTGTCTCATTTCAGGAGAAGGCACGTAACCTGGAGCACACCGCATTTTGAAAACCTTTAACGAATTACTAGCAGGTGGAATAGAGAGTCTCGCTTGGACACCTTCCAGAGCACACTCTGTTGCTGCTGTTTTTCTCGTGTGTACTTTTGGGAACTACATTTCCTTGGTCTAGGTTATAAAGCAGCATTTTTATGTGGCCATATTCCCCCTCCCTCGGTCGTATGGAGATAGAGAATTAAGGTCACGTTTCCAGGAAGGGTGTTGCTCATAATGGCAGAGGGCACAGCAAGACAAGCAGGATGGTAAGCAAACTCCAAATCTGGAGAAATGTGGACTTGGTCCCAAGCCCATTAAAGATGAGCAATATCACCGTCAGGAGTTTAATGCCCCAATCTTTGCCTTCGTGCTGGTTAACCGCGTCCATCGCGGATTTGGCAGGACCGCATTGCTGTCGTGAAGGTATACGGGAAGAGAAAAATGAAAGATGTCAGCAATCTTAGAGAAAGGTGAGGTTCAGCTGGTCCCTGTCACCCTGGCTGGTGTTTAAATGGCATGGCCTACAGTAAGAAGATATTTTTTACAGTTCAGTTTGATATTGTTAGCAACAGGTTTCAAATGTACCGAGAGCATTCAGGTTGCAATACAAAATCTGGTGAAAACCGCTGGTGTTGCCATTTCATTCCGTGAAATCTACCAAGATTAAAAGCAGTGGAGGATTTTTCTCCCATGTTATCTAACTCTCTTTTTCCTCATTTCCTCTTAAGTGAAACACTACATTTCATGCAATTGTTTTAAAAGGCTGTGTGACATGTTTCCTTTAACTTAGCTGAGGTAAGGGGGTGAAAAAGTGAAAAATCCTCACATTAAGAAAGAACTAAATAGATACTCTGCTCCTCTAGTCATTTTCAGATAAAACACCCACTGTCGATTGTGATTAAAATGAGTTTTCCTTTACTAGGGACGCAAATGCAACTGCAGCAGCATGTCACATTTACATCCCAAATTAATTAGGCTTCATTAGCAGTAAGCCTCCGGAAATTTTGATTTACAGAGTCCCCTGGAGCACCGCATTTCAACCCAGAGTGCAGCAAGGCTTTGGATGCTGGAGGGGTGGCATCGTGTACTGTCCCGAGACGACGTTTTCCTGCACCAGGTGGAAATTTTTCTCAAACAAATGTAACTTTTTTTATCACTGTGGGAACATGAAGCCAACACATTTACAGAAATTGCCTGTATATGAAATACACCAAATCAGGAGGTAATCCCTCCAGACCAAAACACCCTGTGCTGGTGCCGCCCTGCACACATGAAGCCCTCTACTCATGTCCTTGAACTTCCCACCACCATCAGCCCCAGGCTGGTCCCAGCAGCAAGGACGGGACCAGCGGATAGCGTCTTCCTGCGCGGGGCAACACGATGGTGTTGGGATGGGGTCCACGGCTCTGTTGTCCATCCACCAACACCTTGAGCAGGAATAATTTGCTCTCTCACAGCTGTATTTTTTAGGCAGGAAGAACCTGAAGCTTGTGCAAATGTTTAAACACGTCTCTCTTGAATTACCCAGTGGACTTTGCCTGCTTCTGGAGTCAATTAAAACGGAGGGCAGTCCATAGCAAGCTCTCACATTCACCGTAGGGAGGAGGCAGCAAACTGTGGTGGCGGGAGCACCGATAACCGCCTGCCCTCTCCACCCCTCCCGTGCCACAAGCTGCCGCGCGTAACCGCTGCGCTCCCTTGGCAGCGCTGACCAGCAGCACCAGAGCACCAAAAGCTTGCCTTAATTCCCAGAGAACCAGTGTGTGCACCGCACTGGGGACTGACATGTCCTGAGCTATGTTTGGGGCTGCGGTGCCTGAATTCAGAAGATCCAGGGAACCACCCAAAGCAGCATCCCTCCCGAGCAGCATCACACCTCTTTTTTCCCTGCAACCAGGGGTCTTTACTCTGGCTCCAGCATTGTTTTCGTCCCAAAAAGCTTTTAACAGTAGCCCAACATAAATGCATGATGGTGTAAGAGTACCCGCACATCGATCCACGCCCCTCTCCTGCTCCTGGGAAATCTTACGAAGAGCAAATTAGGTACCAAGTTGCACAATCTTGACATTTCTGATCACACAAATGGACTTCACCAGACTTGTCATCAACTTGGGTTTTTCATTCCACTTTCATTCCAAAATCTCCAGGCTCACATTCAGAAACGGCTTAACCTGACCTAAAACCAAGTGACATTCTGGTAATATTTGCACGTCGGGACACTGCAAAAATGTTTAATGAAGAAGGATTAAAATTCAAGCTCAAGTGCTCTGTGCTAGCGAGAGCCGGTTTGAATGAACAGTAATTCAAACACAGTCTGATTCATATGGGGCACCGCTGGACTTTAAAATGATGACTGTGTGCTGAAACCACTGGGAAGGATTATTTTTATTTTAGTACAATTAAAATGAGGCTTTTTGGTATTGATGCTTCATGCTGCATAGTAACAGAAGTCACATTTAAAAAAAAAATAAAAGCGTTTTGGGGAAAGGCAACATTCCCACCTGGTTTCGAGGCTGAGTGCTGGCAAACAATGGAAGGCTTTGATCCCGCTGTCCCCAGAAGCTGACAGCGGCTGGCCAGCTTGCTCAGAGCAGAAACATCGCCCCGTAAGAGGCTGGTTTGTGGACGAGAGCCAGGAACAGAACAGCTGCTCTTGTCTGCAGCCTTGCAGCCCCGAGGAGACGTTGCGGGAGCAGAAGTGCTGTTCTTCTCATGTGAAACGTGGGTGGGAAGGTGACGGCCTCCAGATGGGAAAAGGGACTTTCCTGACAAAAAAAAAGCCTGAGAACCACCGAGTTAGAACAAATCCATCTGGAGCGACAGCTGAGACATGTCAGAAGAAAATTGCCTTGCCTTGGCATGAAACCCATAAATTACAGAAAGTTTTATCAGAAAACGGATGGTCCTCGGAGACCTTATTTTTGAGCAGAAAGCGACGTGATGTAGCACTGCATGCATGTTGTTTACAGCTTGCTTTAACACGCTTCGTGGGAGGAAGTGCTCCACTGCCAAAAAAGACTCGATAGTTGCATTGTTTGTGTGCAGCAATATTTAGACATAGCAAACCCACCAGTATTTATAAGAAGTCTGTCCCGTTATGATATCAGTAGGAAGCTACAGGAAAAAGAGATGGACTCCATGTCTGCTGAGCTAGAGAGGGAGATAAGGGTTCCCAGTAAAGGCTCAGAGGTGTTGTTTTCAGGCACAGACAGTGTTTCGGTTCCTGTCCCGTGCCAGAGCGTGAAGCTGTACTTGTTGTAACAGGAAATGAGAATCACAATCTGAAGCCAGAGGCAGATATCATTTGAACAGCCTCTTTGCTCTCTTTCACCAGCGCTTGATGTGTGACAGCTTTGCTGCACGTCCCATTAAATGAGCCAGCTTGGTCGTGAACCCTCAAACCTGACCCAAGGCTCGGTGAGGAACCGTGTTCCTTAGACCTGGTCCACAGCACACCTTGTATCTGCCTCTGAGCAGTTCTCTTACTTCCCCTGGGAAGGAGAAGAACTTTTGGGTGTCTAGTACAAGTCAGTGCCCTGAACGCCCAAAGCTCTCCGTGGGGCAGCACAGGGAGGACCCCACCAAACGCCACGCCACTGCCACCTGCCTTTGTCCCAAAAAAGACACACATTGCCTGAGCACCTGCTGGCTCCTGAAACGACAGCAGGAGTTGCTAAGAGATGAAACCCCGTCCTGGCCAGCCTGCAAACGCTCCCACCTCCGGAATCCCACCGTCCTTCTCTCCTGTTAATCCCGTAACGAAAACAGGAGCGTGGCACGGCACGTGCAGGAGCGCGGGCGTGTTGCTGTTGCACAGCCAGGGACAGCTGCAGCCGCTGAACCACAAGAGATGATCAACTCTCCTTTTCCTGCCCGGGTCAAGGGGTCCCTGCGGGCTTCGGAAAGAGGCAGAAAGGAAGCTGAGGGTTGACTCTGCTCAGATTTTAATCTATCTAGACCTTAAAACTCTTTGCAGCAGGATGGCTTTTTTATGATTTGCAGAGTTTCTAGCAGAGTCCTCCTCCAGAAGCAGACTCAAGCTGCTATCACGACAGCAGGGATAATTTCCCCCTAAATGGTGCACGCTGGCAACGTTCCACCACGGCTGCACAGCACTGACCCCGTCTGGGCTCCCAGACACGGCCAGCAGCACGGGCTGGCAGAAGCGCCTTCCAGTAAAGAAGATCAGAGAAATAACATCAACCGCGTAATCGCCATCTCAGAGCAGACCGCTGGCTGAGCTGATCCCCCTCCTCTCCCTGGAGGAATGAGCAGCAGCCGGGGCTGTGCAGGGAAGCAGAGGGCAAGGACCTGGGCAGTCATGAATCATCCTGTCCAGAAGGAAGTTTTCTAAACAGCACTGGGTTAACGACCACACGCTTAACATCGCTATCAGGAATAAATTGTAACCTCTGGAAATTGCTGCATCAGCATCCAGCCCCCGCAGCCTGAGGCCCATAAACTTCCCTGGAGGGGGGAATGTGGGGAACAGGCACCACGCTAACATGCGTGCAAGTCTCTGCTTATTTCATGCAAAAAATCCCTCGGATTTCACACTCCCCAATGCACACTGGTCCCCGAGGCCCCTCTGCTGTCGTGTCCCAGCATTGCAGCCTGGTCCCACACTCCCCCGAGCTGCCAAGGCAGGGACAGATCCACCCGCAGCCTCCCAGCACCGTTTAATTCACACAGCACAAAAATCCGACAGCAGCTCTGGCCAAGAGCGGGTTCCCTGAAAACCTCAGCTTTTCTGGGCATTTTGATGAAACAAATGACGCAGGAAATTTGCAGTCTCCCCCACAGCGGGCAAGAGAAGCTTCAAACCCTGCAAAGGACTGTACCAGCTGCATCGCTAAAACCCCACAGCATCGCCCTGTGAAATAACCCGCCTCCCTCCATCTATTCCCATGTATTGAGACATACAGAAAATGAGACAGGAGACTAGTTAGCCAAGACCCTGATACTTTTAACAAGAAGTATTAAAAAGTACCTAAAAAGTGCTTTGTTTTCTGCATTGCTACAATAAGTTCTGTTTGTTCTGTACCAACTATTACGCACTGACCTGCACCTCCACTCTTTAATGCTTCACCATGCCGCTTTCTGAACNCCAGGAAATTTGCAGTCTCCCACCCAGTGGGGCAGAGAAGCCTCAAACCCTGCAAACGACTGTACCAGCTGCATCACTAATACCCCACAGCATCGCCCTGTGAAATAACCCACCTCCCTCCACCTATTTCTATGTATCGAGACACACAGAAAATGAGATAGGAGACTAGTTAGCCAAGACCCTGATACTTTTAACAAGAAGTATTAAAAAGTACCTAAAAAGTGCTTTGTTTTCTGCATTGCTACAGTAACTTCTGTTTGTTCTGTACCGACTATTACCCGCTGACCTGTGCCTCCACAACGCTTCACCATGCCGCTTTCTGAACNGCAGGAAATTTGCAGTCTCCCCCACAGCGGGCAAGAGAAGCTTCAAACCCTGCAAAGGACTGTACCAGCTGCATCGCTAAAACCCCACAGCATCGCCCTGTGAAANGAAGATTTCCAAAGCACAGCATTTGTGGAACATCTTCCAAGGCAAAACCCAGTCAATTAACAGACAAACTCTCAATAAAGTATATTTTATTCATATAAACTATTTTCTTACCCTTTGACTTTCATGCAAAGGGGTACATTTAAAAGGAGTACTCTCCACTTCAGCAGGACGCAGTGCTGGACGTGCATCGGTCCGTCAGTCCCCGGGGCACAGAGCTGCAGCGGCGCGGGCCCCGTGAAGCTCAGATGGCTGCCATCCTTCAGTTATCACAGTACTGTACCTTTACAAGAGACAGCATCAGCACTGTGATAACTGAGCCAGGGCAGCCTGTCAGTCATTGCGGCCCCTCCGCAACACTGCCCAGCCCAGCTGGCACGTCCTCCGTCTCCTCATCCCGTACGTGTCTCACAAAAACCCCAACAGATGCCCAGCTGGCCAGGGGAAAGGCTCAGGAACACTTCGCAGAAGTGGCTTTGCATCCGAGATTTCAGTCCAGAAAATTACCCAGATAATTAGTGCTATCTTAATGACCACGGTGCCTTCTGCAATGCTGCTCAAAGTGTTTTAAGTAGTAGCTTCTTCTGGCCAAATCCACCAATGCTGGATTTAATGGAGAAAGGGTTAATTAACAGAACAGGGGCACTCCTCTCTCCCCCTTAAATTCACCAGAGCTAGACGGCAGCGTTTGGTTTATGCCGCTTAAGTACCGAATGCCACGAACCAGACAGGCAGGGGGTATGACGGCAGAGAGACAGGTAAGTTAATGGAGCTACAATGGAGCTACACCGCTTCTGACAGCCGAGGAGTGGAACCATGAACAGCACCCGTCCAAGGGCAGCCCCACACCGTGCCCACGCTGCATACGGCACTGAGCGGTGGAATTTTACAGCCCTGCGAGCACGTTCAGCTGGGCTTAATCAGAGTTTGTCACACGCGCTTCCGGAGCCAGCGTCCCCCGTTCCCATGCCTCCCGGTGGCTTCGACGGGGGCAGCACCCACCGCCAGGCAGCCGGCTGCGCTCACAAGGGGCTGCAGCTGGAGTAAGCAGGAGAGAGGCCCAAGGGCTTTAAGCGCTTCAAGTATGCAGCTGGCGTTTTATAGGTCATAGGTTCTAAATACAAAATTGTGAAATAAACAATTCCACTGCAAATTGGTTACATTATAACATTACACCAACCTATATCTTAACCCCCCTTGTTTGGGTTTGTTTGGTTTTTTTTCCTTCCCTGAAAACAGGCATTGCTGAAAAGATCATGGAACTATTTCCACACACACACCCCCTCCTTGGTTAAAGAAATCCAACACATTGAGTTCTGCAATGAGTTTAAAAACCACAGTGGTTTTATACAGCAAAAGTTAATGTTTATACGTATATGCTAACATTAAGTTTTTTAAAAGTCAATTTATGATGTTTATGGACCTCAGCAGTAAAAAGTTGTTCTCGTGTTTCTACTAGGAGGAAGCAGAAACTCCAAAAGCAGTATAACACTCTAAATAACTCGCCTGGAAAACAGCACGTCCTGAGATGTTATGGAGACTGTTTTTAAAAGAGAAATACGTAACACTCGGCTGGATCCAGCTATCAACATGGTGCTTTACAAGGTTTTAACTCAAGAGGGCAATGGAGAGACAAATGTGAAATATTTGAGGAGAAGCACGCAGTGGAAAAAAATGTGTGTACATTTTAAAACAAACTACAAACATACCTTACATAAAAAGGGGACAGTCACCAGATTATGCAATACTGATGTAAGATGACACAGATGACTTAAACATATATCCTAAAACTCGCAGATTTACCACCATTTGTAGAGTAATCCTTAAAGAATCCACTGTTGCTAGAAAAAAACACAACAAAAAACTTGGTAAAAAAATATTAACAAGTTCTGTAGGTACAACAGTGACTTCTGAAAAGGAGAGAAGCTGTGTAACTAACAAACCATCCCCTCTCACTTTGGGGTGTTTTTACAACACCATTGCTACTCCAGTAGAAAAATCCTACTGATTACAGCAGAATGGCAGAAATGTAGGATGGGGAAACCCTAAATTTCACAGGCTGAAGTGATGAGAGCAGAATCGCCACTTTACAGTTCAAGTATGCCTTGACAGCTCTTTCGAGATTTCACTCCGTGCCCCAGCAGTTACTGTTACGCTATTTAAAGAGAGAAGATACATGACCGCAAAGGCGAACAATCCCTCCCCAGCACCCCCTGGCACAAAGACTGCTGGAGTCACACACGTATTCCAAGGGCTGATGCCATTTTCTCTAGAGAGGATCGAGCTCGTACTCCAACACAAATATGGTTTCCTCGCATCTAACACGCACACGCTGATTTTCACTTTGCTTCAGTCAGACTAAAGATACGCAGACTCGATGCAAAAAGCCTAAGCAGGTTCCCCGTTATCATCTGAAGAACCCCCTTTTTAAGCAAAACCCATGTTAGTTTTGGAGCTTAGTACACATTTTTGTTCTTGTTATTGCTCAGGCATTGCGTATTTCCATATGCTTTTTAAAAAACCTCTAGTTTCCAGCGTTTGCTGCCAGTTCTCACTCCTGAAAACCTCAGAAGTTTGTCTGGCTGGTTTTTAAACTCCGGTTTCACCTCCTGTCCCTTTGGGGCTGGCAATTCTAGTATTTTTCATTTCTTTCGTACAAACCAAAATTCCTTTAGCATCGCACCGACGGAACTACTGCTGTGCCCTGCCCGCAACCCACAACGCTTGCACCTCCCCACCCCTACGCACGGGTCAAGTATTTTGGAGCACTCCAAGCCGCTCTCACCCTGCCTCTGCAGAAACTCACGAGGTGCACAGGTAGCAAACACGATTTCCATCTCGATTAGCGCGGTATTAACAAAAATCTGTCCAAGCCTGAAGGGGGAAAGAACACAAACACCACGTTGTGAGGTTACAATGGTCTGACGAGCAATGACACAGCTTTGACGACGAGGATGGAGGCTGTGCGGGCTGAGGAAGGCTGTAAGGGGAGCCAGTCCCTGTCAGGTCCCACCACAGCCGCTCCCTCCCGACTTTCCTTCCAGGGAGCTTCCCGGGGCTACCTGAAACCAGGAGGGGGGGCAGGCAGCAGCTCTGGCCACACACCCGCGGGATGGCACAGCGCGGGAACCCTGCTGCCAGACCCTCCTCACAGACCCTCCCCGGCCCCTGCTGCCAGACCCTCCTCACAGACCCTCCCCGGCCCCTGCCACCAGACCCTCCTCACAGAGTCCCCAAGCCCCTGCTGCCAGACCCTCCTCACAGATCCCTCCCCACCAGACCCTCCTCACAGAGCCCCTCCAGCCCCTCCTCACAGATCCTCCCCACAGATCCTCCCCACAGACCCCTCCCCAGCCCCTGCTGCCAGACCCTCCCCACAGACCCCCCTCACAGACCCTTCCCACCAGACCCTCCTCACAGAGCCCCCGCCACCAGACCCTCCTCACAGAGTCCCCAAGCCCCTGCTGCCNGCCCCCGTCCCGCCCCACCTCTCCTCCCTCGCCCTCCTCCGTCCATCCCGAGCGCTGGAAGCCCCCCGGGGAAGGGCCAGCGGCGGGGACCCCGCTCCTCCCGCGGCAGGCCCCGCCCGCCTCAACACCGCCGCCCGGAAAATAATAGTGCGCAACGGGGGAGCGCCGCGCCCGGGCCCCGCCGCCCCGCGAACCCCCCCCGCCCCGTTCCCCTCCTTCTCCGCTCCCCCCCCTCCGGCGGGCGGCGCCGGGCCGAGCCGGACCCACCTGCGGGGCCGGGGGCGGCATGACGCAGCACGGGGCTGGCGGCGTGAGGGCCGCCATCTTGGCGTGTTTATGGCAGCGCCGCGCGGCCATGTGACGGGCGCTTCCGGGGGCGGGGACGCGCGCTCGCGGTTACGGGCGCGCGCGCTGCGGGGAGAGGGCGGCGTGCGTGTGCACACGTAGGCGCGCGCGGGCGCGGGGCTCCCCCCCCCCCGTCGGTGCTCCCGGGGGGGAGGGGGGATGTCCCCGGCAGCGCCTCCGGGACAGTGCGGGGGGGGGGGGTGTCCCCGCTGTCACCGGGTGCGGCGGGATGTGCGTGTGCGCGCTGCGCGTTCGCGGGGCGGGTGTGCGCAGGGTGGGCGTCTGTGTGCGAGCTGCGTGTGTGCGGAGTGTGTCACAGAAACCCAGGAGGGTTTGGGTTGGAAGGGACCTTAAAGCCCATCCAGTGCCACCCCCTGCCATGGGCAGGGACACCTCCCACTGGCCCAGGTTGCCCAAAGCCTCATCCAGCCTGGCCTTGAACCCCTCCAGGGATGGGGCATCCACAGCTTCTCTGGGCACCCTGGGCCCCTGCCTCACCATCCCCATCATAAAAAAAAATCTTCCTCATTTCTCATCCAAATCTCCCCTCTTTCAGCT
>VZTO01012246.1:62744-89158 GCA_013400615.1 Syrrhaptes paradoxus
CTGAGGCTGTTGCTGCCAGGCTCAGAAAATACAAAGATGCTGCAAAGCCAGTGATAGAGTTGTACAAGTGAGTTGGACTCCGCAAATAAATCACGGCGTGCCTGTAAAAACAGCCATGAGTGCTGTTTCCACCAGCTGGTCCCACGTCCCCATCCCAACATCCCAACACCACCCCCGACAGGCTTTGGGGGGCAGATCACTGCCCTCAGCAGCACAAAGTCCAACCCTTCATTGCAGCCAAGCCCCATCCCTGTTTGGAGGGAGGAAGCTGACGTAAAGAAATTCCCAGCTCCTGTTGATCTCGCCACGCTCCATAAACGGCTTTGCTGGTGCCAGCGATGGGAGGGATTTTTTGGCTTCTGCCCCCCTGAGCTCCACTGCGTAGGGTGGGAAATCCCTTTGCTTTGCAGAGGTGCTGCCCATCAGCGCTATGGAACTCCAGCAGAAGGGATGGAGGAGCTCTGAGATGCTTCCGACCCTGCCCAGACCCAGTTGGCAATAGATGGATTGCCAGGGAAGGGGTCAGCAAGCCACTGCTGGAAGGGGGTGAGCGCCAAAGAGTGTTTTTGGAGGCAGAAGTTCTCCATGGGGGGCCAAAAGTGCCCTTGCAGGGAAGGGGGGAAGAACTGAGGCCTGGAATTTCCCATTTGCTTAAGCACATGAATAAATCCTGCTGGTTTACGGCTCTTCATCCCCCTCCTCTCATCCAAAAAACCACTGGTGACCTTCCAGCATCCCCTGCCAACAGCCAGCCTGGCCGCTGATAGCCGTGTCCTCGGGATGGGCGGGTGCTGACCTCTCCTCCCATCCCTCTTCCAGGAGCAGAGGCATCCTTCATTCCTTCTCGGGGACAGAGACCAACAAGATCTGGCCGTATGTGTACACTCTGCTTTCCAGCAAGATCCCACCCGTTCTTTCGGACAAGGAGAACTAAACAGCTTGTGTTGAGGACCCAGAGTGAGCTCGATCACGGATTTGGTTTCTCTGCAGGGTTGTGCTCGGATTAGGCGATGGTGTGGTACCCAAAACCCCTTCCCCGGGTGCGCTGGGTGGCATCGGTGGATGCACGGTTATAGCCAGTATCAGGGTGAAAAGATCTTTGTTCCTAAGGTCTGGTCTGCTAGAATATTTTTTTTTCCTCTTTTGAGGCTGTAAAGTATTCCTGCCTGTGGTCCAAGTCCACACAGATGGGTGATGCAAACCTGGGCACTGGTCATACCAGGTTACACAGCTCGCCGTGACGTCCCTGTCCCCCCAGACAAACCCCCGTCTCTGTTTGAGCCTACGATGTGCCATCCCGTTGCTCCACAGCACCGTTTACTGCAGAATACTCTTCTAGGTTGGGTTTGGGTTTTTTTTCTATAAATTATTTTCTGTTAAATTTATTTCTCAGTGGGAGAGATTCCCACAGAGCCCAGTGGGAACTGGTGAGCAACATGGGAAAGGTGTATGCGGCGAAGCTCAGAAATGTGAAGATCACCTTTGCAGCATTCATACGCGTAAAACAGGAAAAACATTGGAGGTAAAACACACACTTGTGCTTCTTCCACAGCAAGAGATGGAGAAAGCTGCTGTACAGGCTGGTTTTCATGAGATGCTGTGACACCGAGCAGGATCTGTGCTGGGGACGAGCTGCACTCCTTTGTCCTTAACCTTGTTTATAGCTTTTGGTACCGTAAGGTACAGTCGTGTTGTAAGAGTTTCCCCCCAAAGATTTATTTGCTTCAGTTTTGGGGGAGAAATCAAGTCATTCCATTTCCTGTACTGCCTTTGTCCCCGAAATCCCCTGGAGATGGGGTGTTCCCCGGCATCCCCAGCAGAAGTGATTCCCTCCCCTCGAACCCTGGAGGGATGAGAGCCTTCCTTTCCTCGGGATGTGTGCAGGGGCTGCCGAGGGCTGTGCTGAGGCATTTCCCCAAAATTTACAGCAGCATCTGAGCAGGCGGAGTGGCTTTTCTCAACTGGAAGTACTGTAACCCTCTTTGGTGGCAGGATGTAGTACCCAAGCGATGGGGCTGTTCTTTTTTTGTCTCCTGGAGTTGCCTTATTTTATAGACTATATATTTAAGAAAAAAGCAAGATGTGTATTTTTAAAGGTTAAAAAAAAAAAAAAAAAGCAAACCCCAAAAGAGCTGAATTTTAGCATTGACTTTTGGGAACTGTGCACAAAGCTGCTCGTGTCCACAGAGCGTGCTGCGGTCTGCTGTGGGGGGATCTGCAGGGAGGCAGAGAAACTGCGACTCCCCGACACCCCTTTGATTAATTAGAGCAGCCCGGGCACGTTTCTGTTGCTGAAATATCTCTGGTTTGATTTTTGCTTGGGAGAGTGGCCCTGCGACAGGGACGGGGGAGCTGATGGGATATTTTTAGGGATGCACAGGCTCCCTGCGCAAAACTTCAGCACATCCCCGGGAGTTTTTTATCCCTGCTGAGCTGCCCGCATCCTCGTGCTATCAGAGGAGCCCCCGATTTTTGCTCTCTTCATCGGAGGCAGCTTTGCCCTGATAACAGAGCCAGAAGCCGTTGGGCATCTGCCGCATGGGATCTCTGCCTGCTCGCTGCCTGCCTGTGGGTGAAAGCAATGATCCGCGTCCCGCTCGGGATGGGAATTTCCCAGATCCCAGGTCCCAGAGGGACCATTAGGTTTCAGTGATGTCCCTGGGGGTTTTTCCACCCTCCCGGAGCTCCCAGGCAGGGAGGACGCAAATCTTCCACTGTGCAATGAAATCCTATTTAAGAAAGATTTTTAGATTTTCCCATGACCCTCCGACGAAGGTCTGGGCTGTTTTTAAACACAAGTCTAGAACTGGTCAAGTGACATGTTTTCTTTGTAATGGTGTTGGGCAGGAGGGGAGGAGATGATGGGGGGGTTTAGGCTCTAAAAGGAGCCTGGCCGGGGCCGAGTGCAGGGCTGGGGGGGCTGATCCCCGCTTTCCCTCCTCTAGCTCTTGTGTCTCATCCTTCGCCGCTGCAAAATGCCTCCTGCAGAGAGGTTTGCCCCCTGCAAGGTCTTGCAGAGATCTTTGCCCCAGGAGAGCCGCCTGAGTGCTTGTTTTAAGGCTTTAAGCCCTAGAGTAGATGTAGAAATCCCGCAACTGTGCATGCATCGAGCCCTCGGGATCAATTTTTCTACGAGAGTTGTTGTACAATGCATTTTCATAGACCAAATACCAGCAGGGATGAGGTCCCAGAGTGTGTGCCTCACCTTTCCTCCCTGCTGCAGTCCCCTTTGGTACTTTTACTGTGAATCTCGCGCCTTTTCTAAAGCGACGGCAATTTTTGTACCGACCCGAGATACTGTGCGGAGGGTTCCCCCCGCGCGGGGCACCGCCGGCATGGCAAACTGAGTTTTCTTCCTGGAGTTTCTTCCCAGTGAATCGCTGCAGCTGTGTTACTGCTCAAAAGATGTAAATAAAATTTTTCTCCTGCTTCTTTGCTCATTTTTGACCTGGGGTTTCTTTGTAGGAGCTGATGAGGAGGAGGAGGGGAGGAGGGGAGTCAGAGCATCATTGCTCTAGCACAGCAGAAAGTCCTCCAGGAGGGGGGGGGGGTTCAGGTCCCGTCTTACAACTCCTTTGTTTGATATAATCAAAAATATGGGATAAAAGCCTTTTCTGACAGTGTGGATGAAGGCGGTTGCTCCTGCCATCCCATCCTTGCTGCACATGAAATGTTTTTTTTTTTTATTATTTTCCTATTTCCTATTTTTTTTAATTTTCCCCCAGGAAAAGTAACGGAGAGCGTTTGGCACAGCAAGGCTCTGGCCGTCGTCATGTCATCCCTTACATGCATTTTGGCAGCAGGAATTAAAAATCATAAGCTGAAGTGCCTCTGCCCATGATATTGGCTTGCAGATTCAGTAGTTTTTTGTTTTTTATCTTTAATTCCCAAATAGCAGCTTTGGGGCCCTTGGACCCCTATTTGACATAAGCAAAGGCTTTGAAATGATTAAGGAGAAATTTTTAAAAAGGGTGATAAGCAGCAAAACTGCTGTGGGGAGGTGAGAAAGCAGAGGCATGGCTGCGGATTGGCCTCAGCATCCACGGGCGAAGGAGCCAAACTGGTAGGGAGGGGTGCGGGTGATGCTGGGGTTCAGGGTCCTGCTAATCCGGAGGCAGAGAAGGGATGGATTGCCTCCGTGCAACTCCATCTGAGGGTGAACAGGCGGATAAATGTAAGGAGGAAAAAGCTCCATCAACTAGAAAACTAACTCCATTTAAAAACAAAAAGTTTGGAGGTCAGAAAGCAAAGGAATAGGTGAGGAGTGCCAAAATCAAGCTGAGATCAAAGCCTTGGCTTTCCCCGAGTTTCCCAGGGCGGCACAAGGGTTGGTGTCCCCGTCCCAGCAGGTGCCTCTGGCCGCCCTGAATGGGGATGGGGGGGGCTTGTCCCCAGCTGCAGGGGACACCTACCCAAACCCAGACACAAAGCACCCCAGCACCTGCAAAGCAGCGTGTACCCGCAGGGCTGTGCAGTATTTCTTGAATTTCAGAACAACGCTGAAAGCATCAAAATTCCCACCTTTCTCTTATATTCATATATATTGTGCGGTATCGATCCTGTGATGTAGTACAGTGTTCTTCATTTGCTCTCTGCATTCCACGCTGCTTCCTTACAGCCTGGTTGTTTGAACTGGTATCTTCGTGTATCTGCCCCTGGGAACCTGTCTGCCCCCGGGGACCTGTGCCTTCAACTCCTCTGTCATTTCCCCATCAGTCAGCGTTGTGCGGAGAGATGAAGGCTTCTGGGATGCTCTGAGATGGTGGGGGTAGGGGATACCCGAGGGAGATAACTGAAATTATCAGTGACTGGAAGAAGTGTTACTGATAGCTGGTAATGCCATTTCATCTGTGATTAAGATTTGGGGGGGAATTAAGAGCGTGTTGATAGCATCAGGTAGCTCCAGCCTTTGGGGGTACCCAAGGCAGCACCTCGACCAGCGTGCTGCTCCGGTCCCACATCTGCAAAGCTTCGACATGCCGCATCCCCCCCAAGTCCCTCTGATGGATTTAATCTTCTCCAAAAAGAAAAAAAATCAGGGTGAAAAAAAAAAAAGAAAAAAAATTGCTTAGGTTTGCGTGTGATGGCTCAGACCTGCAGACTCCAGATCCCACTCCATGCCACATTTTAGAAGATGTGATATGTCTGCCTCCATCCTCATCCTTTCCTGAGTCTCCGTAATCCCAAATATAACCCGGCAGAGCCCGGAGCTTCTCGCAGTTCCCTGGCAGCAGCGTCCCAGCCCATGGCCATCGCCCCGTGACCCGCGACTGTCGCCGGATGCCGAGCGGAAAGCCGGTGTGCGGGAGTGCAGCTGGGCTCCCCGCTGCTCTGCCGCAGGAGCCGGGAGAGAAGGATGCTCGGAGCTGAAAAGCAAGGTAAGGAAAGCTTGAGCCATGAGTGGGGGGCCATGGAAGAAGAGCGGTGCAGGGTGAAATCGGGGATGTTGTTTACAGGGAATTTGTGCTGAGTAATCATCGGGAAGGCACGCGCGGATCCTGCGGCTCGGGATCAAGCAAAAAAAAAAAATCCAGCTTTAAAGCCTGGTTATATAATAGGTTTGAAGGAAGGTATTGCACTGAAAACGGCTTCTCTCGGCAGTGTGGCGTGTATTGCGGTCTGACGGCAAGTTCAGGTGCAGGAATTCAGCAATTTATACCTGGGCACAGGGTGTTTCATCACCCCGAGCTGCCTCCTGCGCCGGCTGCCTCCGTAACTCCGTGCAGAACCCGAGCTTCTCTTCTTGCACCCCAAAAGAGGTGTCTGGGTATTTTAGGACTGTGAAAGCTATTTGGGCATATTGTCGTCAATGAAGGAAAACAAAGTGATTTGCAGGCTTTAAATAATAATTGTAGCTTATAGCTGAACGTAGCTGTACTTCTACAGGAAGGGGAGTCATAGAATCACAGAATCTTAGAATGGTTTGGGTTGGAAGGGGCCTCAAAGATTGTCTAGTTCCAACTAGATAATGGGATGTATATGTGGGTATATAAACGCTGCTATGAAATACCAAAATCCAGCCTTTTGCAGGGCACCCCTGTGCAGCTGACCTTCAAACCCCCCCCCATTTTATCATGCTGAGCCAAACACAGAGCTGCATCCCCTTTAAAAACCCTTCCGCAGGCCAGAAAAGAGACAGAGAAAAAAAAATAAATATATATATAGCTAAATGCATACATCATTGCATTTGCTTCAGTCCTGCTGAGGCAGCCCCAGCTGGGTGCTCCGGGAGGGGACGGTGGGGACGGGGCAACCGTTAGGTCTGCTTCAGGTGGGGGTTTACCCCCCTTGGCATCACCATGACTTTAAATCAGGAAATATTTAATGTCTCACTGATGTATTTGTGACTGTCACTACTGTAGTCTTGTTTTGGATGCTGCCAAGGAGAGGCAGGAGGAGGAGGAGGAGAAGGAGGAGGAGGGTGAGGAATATTTTGGACAAGCCCCCAGGACTGCAAACTACAGACTTTATTCACCTTCTGCATTTGGACTAGGGCCTCCATCTTCTGATAGCCCTTCAGCTGCAGATTTCTCTTAGTCATAGCCTTGCCTGGGGGAAAAAAAGAAATAAAATTAAAATAAAATCTGCGTACCAAGCAATTCAGCTGGCACAGGCAGCATGAAGGCAACCCGGGCTGCACTATATTTAGCTGGCCGTGACACAGCCGGCTTGTTTATGGTCCCAGAAATGCTCCCAGCCGATAGATGCAGCATTTCAAAGCTTTAAGGAGGAACCGCATTTTGTCCTTGAGCGCTGGGTTTTTTCCTGCGCGCCGCCAGCAGCGTAAGCGCCAACGTTTAATTGCTGACCCGACTAATCCCTCTCACGTACGGCTTTGCCCTGCTGCGGATTAATCCCGGGGCCTCCCGCTCTGCCCACTGCCTTGCTTTCTGTGAGTCCTCCAAACTGGATTTTTTTGGGCAGGATTTGATAAAATCCAGCATGCTTTGCTGCAAAAAAATTATGGTGGCAGCCCAGGGGGCCACAAGGAAAAGGGAATCACTGGATGGAGAGTTTGGTACCCAGACGTGCCACCCAGGTTTTGGGATCAAAATTGTGTGATGGGGGCTGGTGGACTCGGTGCCAACACCGTGGGGTTGTTTTTTACCACACCCCCAGCTCTGCTCAAGCCTTGAAATTCACCTTGCAAAGGGAATTAGCATTGCCAGCGCGGGAGGGATGTAGCAAAGAACCTGCCCTGAGCATCTCTAACGAACAGCCGGACCCAAAGGAGCGGCTGCTCCTCTCCCGGGATGCTCTGGAGGTGGGGAGATGTCTGAAACCGCTGCGGAGCTGCTCACGGGGGTCTGGGCTTTGCTGGGTGTGTGGGGTCCCACAGTGCTCAGGTCTGGGGAAGGAAAATATCTGGCTGTAGGGAACATGGCCTGGAAATCCCGGCTGTGACTGTACCGGACACAAATACTGTAATTTCCATCCACCGTAAAAATTAGATGCTTTTTCAGAGATGGATGAAGCAGCCGTGGGAGCCTCTCAACATTAAAATGCCGTGAACGTCAGGTTTTATTATTTATACTAAACTATAAATAATATTTTATGCACTCTTATGGTAGTTTTCATGGCAATAGTATATGCAGCCCTGTTTTGACAGGCACTGCAAACAACAGAGAGATTTCTTTCTCCTGAGTAAGTCTGTGTTTTCAGTGAGCAGAAATAATAAGGATGGGAAATGGTATCAGTTACATCCCTGACTCATGGCTGGGAGGCAGAGAGATGGAGAAATGGGGTGTGCAGAACAAAACCCTGCAGGGAGACTGAGGTGAGGGACAGGATTTTCTCCAAATCCTCTGAAAGGGGTTTTCACCGTGCAGGAAACTTGTCAAGATTATTCCCTTCCCCACACCATGTTTTGAAGCAGAAAAAAAAATAAATGACCCAAGCACTTGAATTCCTTTTCCAAGCAATAGCCTTCACAGAAAGCTTCAGAGAAAGAGCACTTTGCTTTCTGGCTCGCAGAGGTTTCTCTGCAGTACGAGGTCTGTGCACAGGTCTCTGCCCCAGGCACTTGTCAAGGCAGCATGGGGCAGGATGCGGGCAGGCTCTCTGACACCACACACATTTACTCCTGGCATTAATTTTCCACTCCAACAGAATTTTTTAAGGGATTTTAAGCTGAAACACATCCACACAAAACTCCTGGCCTGGGACCCACATGGCATAATTCTTTTAAAGCCGTGTGGTATAGACTAGCCCCTGCAATACTACTTTTGGAGTTAATGTATGTGATGATAAATTCTTTCGTGCTCTAACTGGTATTGAAATCCCAAGCTGGATCTGGGTGGAGCAGAGAGTTTCCCCCCGCTCCATCCCTTCCCTATCTCAGGGCTGGCTGCAGCCTCAGGGAGAGCATCCCACGGCGCGGAGCTGCTCTCACCGAACTCTTACAGCAGCGCAGAGGGCATCGCTGGGAGAGGAAGATTGCTTTGAATCCTTTCTGCTGAGTCAAGCACACTTCATCTGGATGTTCATGGAGCTTTTCTACCGCCTGACATCTTGGAGGCACCCCAGCAATGCTTTATTAGGCAAGCGACCGAGCTGTGGGATCCACGAGAGGCTGATTCAGTTCATGTCGCAGGAATTAGCAAAGTGGGATTTGTTACCTTTTGTGGTGGAAATGGGTCACCAGGAGAAGGCTGATGGCATCCATACCCATCCCTGCTCCCCGCCTTGCTGAAAGGGGCTGTAATGTCACTGAGGTCCGGACGCCTGGCGCCTGTGCCACTGAATTTACAGCCTGCGTCCAAAGTCATGATGACTTTTTCCTGTGAGGGGGGTGAGGCAGTGGCTCAGGGTGCCCAGAGAAGCTGTGGCTGCCCCATCCCTGGAGGGGTTCAAGGCCAGGCTGGATGAGGCTTTGGGCAACCTGGGCTAGTGGGAGGTGTCCCTGCCCATGGCAGGGGGTGGCACTGGATGGGCTTTAAGGTCCCTTCCAACCCAAACCAGTCTGTGATTCCATGATTCATTGCAAGCTATTCCCATACCCATGCAGCTGGGTGTCTCTCCCCTTGAATCATGTCCAAGCTATTCTTCCAAAACTGCAGAGCGCCCTGCGGATTGAAAACAGCATCGCGGGAGAGACCATACACAGCCTTGTAGCATCTGCTTGGGAAATGAGGAGCAGTTATAAATCTGAACTCAAGCTGCATCAGTTAGGTGGGATGCAGGACCTGTAAGCCAGCAGATGCTGTGAGCTGAGACAGGCACCATTTCTGAATGTTTATACAGCAGCCAGAACAACAAAGCTCTAATAATATAATTTTTCCTATTAGTGTTAGATAAAAAAATATGCTACCAAATTCTGTAAGAAGGTAGAACCACTTCAGTGGGGATGTGTTGGGTTTCTGGCAAACCTTCCCGTGCTATCAGACCCACCTGTATCTTCCTGCCCTTCATCACTTAACATCTGTCCAAGAGAAACCATCACTTCGAAGCTCGGAGTGTAAGAACCTGTATAATTTTTTCTCCTTGTTTTTACCACCAGCCATTTTCCAATGCAAACGACAACCTGCTGAAAAGAAATTCAAAATTACACTTTGGATTTTTTTCTATGTGTTTTAAAATACAAAAATCTGGGTGTTGTGTTGTTTTAAACATGGTAGAACACAGTGCTAATGCAAGCTGCAGCTCTGCATTATAATTGCATGCACGGAGTAATTCATCCTTGCAACTCATTGCAAGTTGCAAGCAGCCAGGTTTGATATAAAGCTGAGTTTTTTCGAAGGCACTAACTACAGTCCTAACTCTATCTTAGTTAACGAATGTAGAGCATCCCTTCTTGCTGATGGAAATGTTTGTGTTTCTGAACTTGTGCTTTTCACTCTATATGGGTATTACACATATATATATATTTTGCAGGCTCACAAACATGTTGTAGGAGGGCTGTGCCCAGATCTTTCTTGGTATTTATCCACTTACAGTGAATGGGAAGTGATGAATGAATGCTAGTTAAGCAGAAAAATAACCTGATTTTTACCTAAAGATCAGATTTTGGCCTGAGGAATCGTTTAAACGGCTGTACAGCCTCCAATTTTCCAACAGTTTGCAGGCTGGGGACTTCCTGAGCTCTCTCCTGTTTAATAGATTTGTTTTAGGTCCTTATAGATCTGTTTTTCCCACCCATTTCTCTTTGTGAAGCGTCTCCAACAGCCTTTGGCAGGCAGCTCCACGGCTTCGTGTTGCTGAGGAGCCAGTCAAATCCTTGAATAATCTAAAACAAAGTCTTGGGCTGGAATGAGTAAGTTGTGCATCATCCCTGACAGCTCTTTAACAAGACTCAAAGGCAAGAAATAAAAAATATGCGGACGCAGCAATACACTTAATGATGTGTGCTATCAGGGAGAGGAAAGGATGGGAAAGAAGATAAGAGAGTCAAACATTAGTCACATCCTAAGTCACTGGAAAACAAAACAGTGATGAGCAGCCGTGCAGGCTCACTGGTGTGCCCCAGTCGATTTGGCAGGTAGGCAAGGCAAGCGCAACCTGACTGAGGTTTCTGACAGCGTGTAGTGAAACTGTCCCTCCCGAACTCCCCAGATGCTCTCAGGACAATTAAACTCAAGTTTGGGTACTATGACCACAAGCAATGCTTTTATGGGAGCAGTTGTGGTGCTTCCTCTGCCATCAGTGTTCTTGGCAACGAGGGTTTCCTTCGACAGAGGCTTGCATAAGGACCATGAACACCTCCGAAATGCAATTAATGCTGTTGCTTGACAAATGCTCGTGAATATGTTCTTCAGTGCCCATCCACTGAAGAACATATTCAACAGAGCTTCAGCTGCTGAAGTTCCAGCTGTCAGCGAGGTGCCGAGTATTGAAGTTAAGGCTTCGCTCCAGCAAAGGCCCAAAGCTTCCTCTGATGAGGGAAAGCAAAGGGTTAATTGATGAGCTCTACATCTAACACTTAAAAAGAACTTCTCAACTTTCTCAGGACCACGTTTGCTTTTCATTAGAGATGAACAAGACAGAAACAGCCAGTCTGGAAGTTCCTGAATATCAGGGGTGGGGGCTAACAAGAGGTGAGATCATTTGACCCCTCTCTGCACCTGGACCCCACATCCCACCGCATCCCACCCTCATCCCACGGGCAGGCTGTGCCAGCTCCCTATTTCTCCACCAAACCCAGGCCCTGACACACTATTCCCACGTACAGAGAAAAGAACCACAGGGCTCTCCTTGACTCCAGGCCAAACCCCACTTATTTATCGTCAGCACAGGTTCGGATACTGCTTTGAAACCATATTTCTGTCTCAGTACCAAGAGCCTGTACCCATTTTGCTATCCTGTGCCCGTTCCCAGAGTAGTGCACAGGAATCAATGCTCCTGGCCAGCCCACAGCTCTGCCTGAGTAATGAATGAAGCCTCCAGATGAGCAGACAAGAAGTGTGATCCTTGCTGTGCAGGTCACATCACCCCCAAAGTCATTTGTGCTTGACCCACATCTCATCTGAGCATGGAAATTTGAAGAACTTATTCTACAGGAGTAGGAACTGCAACGGGATGGCTCCTGGGGTTTTATTTTGGCAGCTATGACTGCTGCTGTGACAATGAACTGTCAGGAAAGGAACTCTTACACATCCTCCCTGATTGCCTCGATACATTCAGAGCCTGCAAGAGTGGAGGCTGATGCCTACAGATGAAACAGAAGAGTGAAAGGGGGGCTCCTAGTAGAGGGAGGGTCTAACGAACACAGGAATCAAGTTGAAGGCAGTCCCAGACTGAGGATATGGCTATTTTTAGAGAAAAAGATTGTACAGAGGACAATCTTTTTATTCAGAAGACAATTGTTTTATTCTAAATTGGCCTCAGAGATGAGTTGTAAGGTAAATCCTTTGGGTCTATATGTGAAAGTCCATTCATTGCCTCTCGTAAAGGTTGGGACTGATTCGACAATTGCTGTTTTGATGGGAAGACGGGAGGAGGTGGTTTGGTTCCAGTTTTCTCAGGACAAGAAGTAAAGCAAAGAGGGTGATACCACATAGCCTCCTGATGATCTTAGTGAGCTGTTGGGATTTCTGAATTGGTGTCTTTAAAAAGAAATAAAAACCAGAACGAAGAAACCTATGATCCTCTTCTGAGGTGGAATTGCTTTGGCTCTCGCCATAGCTTTGCCTTTGTTCCTCACCACACTAAGCCTTCCCCAGGAGAGAAATGCAATGCTCTTCCGAGGTGACGAGAAGCAGGTGAGCTGAATAGAGAGCAGCAGATGCAACCAAAAGGCAACACCTTCTGGAAGCTAATTCCAGTGATGCTATATGGCTTCAGTTTTTAAGATCTCTGGTTTATGTTTGAATACACCAAGCCAAAAATAAAACAGAAAAACTAAGATATTCTTTATCTGTGGCATTAACGACCCACAACACAGTGACATTATTTCTTACAGTTCATCTGTGCTGCTCGCTGAGGGTAACCGGGGTGGTCCTAGCCCAGACAAGGAGCTCGCTGGCTGTAGCCAATTCAATCAGATTCCCTTAACTGGGGTTAAGTGGCTCTTGTTTAAAATGCTGGCTGCTGGTGCCAGTGCTCCTGGGGGGGGTGGATAGACCTTTCTCCTAAGAATGCAGCCCAGGGTATGGGCACTTGCTGGAGTAAAATTGCTCATGGGGCAGGTCCGGGACTAAACAACCACAGAAAGGTGGTGGTTGTTGTTATTTTTTTGGACCATCCAGAGTTTATCAATTTGTTTCAATTAATATGGGTGTCTAAGCCTCCTTCTGCTGGCAGGATGGTTCCTAGCACAAATCCTTGCTAATGTGGCAGCGTGCAACAGGGTGGGTTACCAGCTGCAAAAGGGTTCTTCAGAATGGAACCAGGGCTGGATGCCATGGGTGCTCCTTGCAGGGTGTCAAGGAAGGTAAGCAGAGCTAAAGAGCTTGTGCAGGCCTTTTCTGAAAGGCCAATTTATAGAGTATTTGTTAGAGGAATGCTGAAGGTAGCCTAAAGCCAGGAGGCTGTGAACTAAGGTTATTTGCTTCAGATTTGAGTGCTTTGAAGAGGAAGAAGGCAAAGAGGTTAATTCTCTCGAGTGTGTTTTTATGGCGCAGTGTCCCACTGTGAGGAATGAGGAGCTTGTAAGTGTGAGGAGACCGGTAAGAGGAAAGAAATTATTATGAGTTGGGCTGCAGAGAAAAAGAGCTGCCCTGTGCAGCAGTATGAAAATGGAAATATGAAATCTGCTTGAGAAATATGAAAGCTGCTTGAGCAAGTCTTATTTTTCTTACCAACACATGCCACCTTCTTTTTTCAGGCAGTGATAGCAGTCCATATCATACAGCATAGCTGGTACTTACCATACACTTATGTACACCTGGGTTTGGACCTCTTGCAGAAACACTTTGTGCAAGGAGAGTTCCTTGGTCACAGTGGAGTAACTTTGGAAAAAATACTTAGTTTATTGAGCTTTAAATTGTTGCTTCAGATATTAAATTAATTTAAAAGCTGTATTTGTAGTTCTCACAACACTCCACAGTTTTGAATGCATTCAGAAGAATTAAGAGTATAATATTTCACCCTAACTGTTCATCTAGTTGGAGGAGAGGTGGGGAAAATGAAATTGAACCTCTGTATAGCTGGTGCTTGGTTACAGCTACGAAAAGAGACTTCACCCAGGAGAGGCTGCAACCCAGACAGGAGTTAGAGGCTGGCAAATCAATTGACTTTTCCAAGGTCAGTAACAGGGAGAGAGTTTGTGTCTCTTGAGTCCTGAGCAACACACAATCCTCCTTAGCATGTAATTAACATCTCCCACAGCCTTAATGGCACCTCCAGCCTTACCATTCAAACAACACATCTATACTCGGCAGTATCATTGGCCACCGCTCAATAAATCCTCAAGGATGTTAATGGAATTTTCTCAGTAGCTGTTTCCCTAGATCATTCCTCCTTTACTCTCATTTTTGAAAGTTCTGTGAAATTTAATATTTTCTCTGAATTTGGTTTCTTTGGAGGTCTACAGGATAAAGAAAGCTGTATACAAAAGAGAGGAATCATGTGGCCCTTCGTTAGCCCAATTTAAGGGGAGGAGTGAGGAGACACAAATATTACTTTATACACTCTCTTCAGTTAAACTTCCCATAGGGCTGGAAAATACATGGATAAGTGCAGCTCCAACTGAATCCCGCACAACATGCTTCCCTAATCCCATCCCTTTGTGTTTGTAGCAATAGGAATTACAAGCAAGGATGGGATTCTCCTCCCTCCTTTGCCACAAGCTCCCCTGGAGAGGCTGCGCTGTCCCTGCTCGGTGCCTGCACTGATGCTTTGCAGAACCTCCTGGGTCCACTAGGAGAGACTAACAGCTGTGACCCCTAGTAAAAACACCTGGGCTTTTACTTTTTCCTTTATTAACTTGCTGCATATGGGTGCCAAGAGGGAGGGGGGCTCGTTCCTACTGGCAAGCCTTGCAATCTGCGTATTGCTCCGTACAGACCGATGTATTACAAGCCCAGTAATGAGGGAGTAGAAAATACGCAATTCCAACCTTGAGTTCAAGCTGTTACCGCTGCTCACTGCAAACTATTTACGTCAGGTTAGTTCATTTTGGTTTGCTGTTTGTAAATCTGCTTGGATTTTTCTGAGAAGATTCTGGGTCACAGATGTACCTTTTCTGCCCCGTACTCTAAAATTGCAGGAGTTATATAAACAATAGCACATGACAAGGTACGGCTCTACCAGATGCCTACTGCCCTGCAGTGTTAAGCAGGGAAGCTTAAGCCAAGTGTCAGTGATATCTCAAGTTATGGTTATTGCTGCAGAAGTACTTATTGATGTTATTGCTTTAGAAGCAAACCCACACTGTTTTTCTAAGCAGAGTACTTTCTGTCCTTTCTGTAAGAGACTGAAGCTGTACTTCTGTCTGGATGTTATGGCTTCTTTCTGCCTTTGTTTTTCCTTAAATTAAAAAGAAATTCATTTAGATGAGTTTAATAGTGGCCATTTCCTCTGGAGCATTCCTCAGTTTCTCTGCTCCATGTGCAATGAAATGATGATCTATGAGCTGCGGCTGCGAAACGTGTCGAGCGAGGCATGGCTCATCAGTTGTTCAAGGACACACTTTGTGTTGGTCTGAAGTCTGTTTACATGTGAATAGCTAAAAATAGACTGGTGAGACCTAACAACAAAAAATATCTTAGCAATTGTTGGTTGTGCTTCTTCACCTGGGTGCCACCACTTTTGAGCCAGCAGTTGCACAAGCAGGGGCTTAGGATGCTGACACATCCCACGGCACCTGCTGTGATGCAGTGCTGTGGTTTGGGAACCCCTCTGGTTACTTGCTTGCGGGCAGACGTGGTGTTACACTGGACCAGAGACGCTGTTTATGTTTTGGACGCTCAGAGCAGAACTGCTGTGCCATCCCTCCTCCTTCAGACTGCAGAACTGGCCATGTGAGCCTGTGACTTGGTGACCTTGGCCCCTTCCCAAGAAATGCACCTTTCGCTGGTGCGATAGAAAGATCCTAATGTCAGTTGCTACTTTGAGAACCTGTCCATGCCAGCTGTACAGCATCACCCTCGGGGGTGAAGGGCCTCTTTTGGGAGAGGGCTGTGTTTGCCAGAATATGGGAAAGATGGGGAGGGACTTTTTATCAGGGAGTGTAGCGATAGCGCAAGGGGAAACAATTTTAAGCTGAAAGAGGGGAGATTCAGATGAGATATTAGGAAGAAAGATTTTCCTGTGCGGGGGGTGAGGCAGTGGCCCAGGGTGCCCAGAGAAGCTGTGGATGCCCCATCCCTGGAGGGGTTCAAGGCCAGGCTGGATGAGGCTTTGGGCAACCTGGGCTAGTGGGAGGTGTCCCTGCCCATGGCAGGGGGTGGCACTGGATGGGCTTTAAGGCCCCTTCCAACCCAAACCATCCTGGGATTCATGAATACCAGCCTGCAGAAGGAAATGGGGTAAAGCCAGCATATTTTGATAACTAACATCTTTCAGCAGCTGACGGTCGGGGGGGACCTTCCCCTTCCAAACCCGCTCTCGCTTCCAGCCCCTTATCACTTAACTAATCTGAAGATGCTTCTACCGGGAACCTCACCCCCCCGGTTTGGGCTGCGGCCTCCGCGATTGCTTCCGGGACCCGGGAGGGCGGGAGGGGGCGGCACCGGTTACAGGGAAGGGGGGGGCGGAGGGCGGCCTCCCCGTCCCGTCCCGCCTATCCCCTCCCCTCGGGGCGGCCGGAGCACTTGTCTTCCCCCCCCCCTCCTCCTTTACCCGCGGCGTCAGAGGAGGTTCTCCTCCCAGTTCAACCCCATGAGCCTACTGGGGAGCTACCGGAAAAAGCCGGGTAGTGATGGCTACGAATCGTTACAGCTGGTGGAGAGCGGCGCTGACGGGGGGGGCACACCGGGGGCTGGAGGGGGCAAACCCGGGGCCAGCGCGGCGGCGGCGAGCGGCCGGAGCCCGGGCCGGCGACAGCAGAACCAGCGGCACCAGTACCAGCAGCACCAGTATCACCAGTACCAGCAGCAGCCCCAGCCCCGCGCCGAGGGCGGCAGCACCATGGACAGCTCAGGTAGGGGCGGGGCCGCCGCCTTCATGGTGGGGGGGGTCTACTGGGGGGGTCCGCTGCGGAATGGGGGGAGTTTGGTGGCTGTTGGGTGGGGGAGTGTTTCTGGCCGGGGACAATAGCGGCTCTTTGTCCAAGGGTGGGTGGGTTGGTTGGGGGGGGGGGTGAGGGACATGCACCCGAGGGTGGGGGGAGCCGGGTCGATTATGCTGCAGAAATCGGCGGTTAATAAGTCCTGATGGTTGGCTCTTGTTCTCACCCCCCCGAGAGGAAAAGGTTGTTCTGAAGGCAGAACGGATGGAGGGTTTGGGGAGCTTTCCCCAACTGACTTATTTCACAGAACCATTGTAACTTCTCCCACCCCCCCCCTTTAAAAAGCACTGGTTAAACTCAGTTGGATTAATTTGGGTAGATGATGCACTGCATGTGCCCCCCTCCTTTTTTTTTTAATCAGGGAGTGGGGAGACCAGATGGTCGTTATGACTGGTAATGGGATAGAGGGCTCTTCACCTCTAAATCACAGGTTCAAATTTGCCTGGATCACCAGTGATTGAGAATACTCATCTGGTGGCTTTTAGGTGACCTCTTAAAATGAACCAGCTCTGGTTCTGGTTGGTTAGATGTGTCCATCACAATGAACATCTGCAGCCTTTGCAGGGAACATCTGAAGCTCAAACTTGTTCAGGGAAATGCCCCGTTCAGCTGTGGGGGACCAAATTTGATGCCTGCCCATTCTAGCAGTGTGGTCTTGCAGCAATACCTGTACTGCTCCCTGCAAGAAAAGGGTGGGCCCAGGGCACTCAGCAAGGACTTAAAATACATCACCTTTGCTTTAATGTGGTAACCTCTTATCAAGGGGAAAAACCTCTAATAACCTGTGTCTGGTCTTGGGTGGGGAGAAAAACCCTTAATGACCCAGGTCTGGACTTGGGTGGGAAGAGTTTTACCTTGTTTTTTTTCTCCCACATTTTGTCTGATATAACAAGAGTCATGTTTTACTCTTCCTCCTTGCTATTTGAATATGCTTTCAAGAATTCTTTTGGGAGTTGGCTTTAGTTTTTAACTTTTTTTACTCCTGGACTTTAGAAATGTATTTGAATTTGCTGCTATGATTGTACAACTGCTACAGTTGCTTGTAATCATAGTATGTGTCAGTGGATTCTTACTCACAGAAGGCTGCTGTGCTACAGTTATTTGGATTCTTACATCGGCATCTGCTGAGATGGTTAGATATTGCGGTCAGTTTAATCTCTATCATTAAAGCAATTACCTGAAGGGGTTTCCTAGAACCTTAAGACCCAGAGGCATTAATGGCGTGGAAGGTGGCGTTTGCCTCCAGCCGGGTGCGGGAGCATGCTGCAGCTCGTGGCAAGTCATGGCTTTTGTCTAGCGGCAGCTCAGTGGATTATTGGAGTGTTGCTGTTGCAATCATTCTGTTCGGTTTCTTCAAGGCAGTCTGCTCCCTGCTGAGCAAAAACATAGATAGACAATACCTTTATTTACAGTTTTTGTGCAATATTCAGCCATTTCAACAATTCAGCTACGAACTGTGAAGCTATTCCAGAGCATTAATTGTATTAATGGCCTCTATCAGTTTCTAGGATGTTCTGCTCTTAAACACAAGGGCTTGATCAAGGGCTGTCTCTGGGATTTGTAAGCAAATGGTTTAGACATCTGTTTCAACCTGAGTTTGCTTCCTTTAGTTCTTTTTGGTACTCTCACTGCCCAAATTTTACAAGCACTACAAATGACACATCTGGCATTTAAGCAGCAACAAACCTCAGGCCTTAATATGTCCCTTGAATTGAATTTGTAGGATTTATTTTTTAACACTTTATATGTTTAATAAGGGCTTTTTGGTGGGTGTTTCTAAATCTTCACATGAAATTGAAAAAAAAGCTGTATTGAGTGTGACGCTCTGTTCCAAACCTGAAGTCTGCCTTGTTCATTTGAACACTTTATGCTGATAAATGCCTATTTTTTTGTCAGTGCATTGCAATGACATTTTTCTTTGCCAAGTATGAAATTAGAAAAGCTTAAAGAACCATATCCACCCCTCAGGTGTGCTTGGGATTTCTAGTGATTTGGTAATTGAAGCTGCTCATGAATTGTGGGATGAGATTTATCTTTAATGCAGTGTGAAGATGGATAGTGATGGAGGGGGGGAATTAGGCAGCAGTCTAAGAGAATGACAGGGAAATAAGGTGTCTGGGGTTTAGGCTTAACAGGAGCAAGGAAAAACCACTACCCACCCTCTGTGTTTAGTTTTTTTAAATAGAGAATATATCAGTGGTTTGTTTATTTGTTTATTTGGTTGATTGTTTTTTTAAATAGAGAATATATTAATATTATAAATACTTGAGACTCCTCCCACAAATGATGCCAAAGTCTAAATTCCCAAGATGGGCAGTGGTAGAGCATATTTCAGTTGGGAAAAGAGACCTGAATTCCTTGGGAAGGAGAAGGGTTAGACAAATTGGTGACATGTGACAGTGGAAGGGAGGTGTGCTGCTGGGGCTCGGGGGGGCAGGGAGCCCCTCTTCTGCGTGAATAGGTGGCAGACCCTGAAGGTGAAAGCCTTGAGGTGCCCTGGCCAAATCAAAGCTCATTAGGTACTGCCCACATGCCTGACCTCTTTTTTTTTTTTTTTTCTCTTTTCTTTTTTTCCCCCTGGTTTTAAATGATGGTTTCGTGTGTGGCAGAACAGCTGCTGCCTGAGTTATGGAAGTGGCTGTTTGCAGTTGAGGAGTGAAGCAGTTCGAGACACAACTCGGTGTCACCAGGCGATTTGGGACGTTAACATCTCTGGGTGCAGTTAAACAGCATCTTTGATGAAGTTAAATAGCAGGAGAATCAAACCTTCCTCTTCTCTTCCCACGTATTAATTTTCATCTGCACCAGGGCAGAGCGCTCTGGGCACAGCCAAGTGGCCTCTGCTCTCTGGAAGATGTGTGTGTAGATTGATGTTAAGCAATTATAGAAGTTAGACGGGTGAGGATTTATGCTGGAGGCAAAGTGCTGGCAATTCTGGGGCAAATTGCGGTTGGTTTTGCTAGCGTGGCTGTATTTGCTATTGCTGCAGTGTCACTAACTCATACGAGCTGAGAAAGTGGGCCCCTGTTGGGTTTTTCTATTAATATTTTTTTTAAACTAATTCAAAGCACTTGATCTTAAAGTATCATCTCTTAATGTGGGCTAGCAATCTCATAAACAGCTTATTGCAATGAAAATAATCAGCAGTTACAACTTTCCTCCAACCGCTGAGTACTTCTGGTTATTGGATTAATTTTTTTTTTTTTTTTTTTTGGAATTATATAAAATTAAAAAAAAAAAAAAAAAAAAAAAAAAAGGCAGGAACCAAGAGCACGGTGTGTGCGGGAAGGGGTTGCTGCTGGAAGGCAGGATCACGGGTTCAGAGGGGCTCCCGGGGGCTAGTGGGAGGTGTCCCTGCCCATGGCACTGGATGGGCTTTAAGGTCCCTTCCAACCCAAACCATTCTGGGATTCTCTGATAAATGGAAACTCCTGCCCACAGTGATGTTGAGTGCCTCCCTCTTAGGCTTGGGTTTAGCTCAAAGGAGCTGAGAGCAGAAACTTTATTTCAGGCAGGGCGGGCGTATCAGTCATTGCTGGTACCTGCTGATGCTTGGATGATGACCCTGTCTGCAGCTGCTTTAAACTGTGCCAGACCTAAACCATTCAGAACAAAATATTGTCAGTGTGTGGTTTAAATCTCAGATTTAAATCTCACAGAGTGGTCCATTCGTATAGGGTTATGCTTAATTTCTGCGATTCAGGTGGGTGTTAAAGCTCTGTGCAACCTTAGCACGTGCCCTGAACGTTCAGGTCCTGATGTAATGTTTTAAACAACTCCTGTGGAATGCACTAGATGCTGAATAGTGACATGATGACAGCGTATAACTCCTATACGTTACTGCTGACTGCCCATTCTCCAGAAAGTGTGCTGGACCTGGGTTGGAAATTTGAGGATGGAGGGGAGGGGACATAATGGGAGACTTGAGCTGAAGCTGGTGCGACGCAAAACATTGTGAGTTCAAAAAACAAATTCCAAGAAGACCATCTATGTAGTCTCCTTTTGTCGCTTTGTTTTCAAGTCTCTGAAAGTGCTCAGAAGATGAGAAGCAGGCAGCGATGAAGCAATTTATTTCATTTTTTTTTTTGCTGTGGCATTCAATATTGCTTTCTTAGCAGCTGGTTGAGCATTGAAATAAGAGGTTCTAGGAAGTAAGAGATAAAAGTAATAGCAAGGCTATATGTTACAAAAGAAAAAACCCTCTTTTCTGCACTCTTTTGTGGTGTTCATAAACTAGCTAATCTACGGAATAGTTTCTAAACACTCGGAGGATTTGCTTGTGTGACATGCTTCCTCAGGCAGAGTAACGGCAAAAGAAAAACATTTTAAATAAATGGCAAGTGTTGAAGTTGAGATGTCTTGAACTGTTTTACACTTGCAAACATAATCCCTTGTACTCTGGTGATTCCTTTTCACTGAGTCAGAAGAGAGACATCTCCATGTCACTGGCACGGGGACAAAGACCAGCGCGGACAATGATGTCTTGTATTCTCTTTGAGCTGCGTTTTCAAGCGGGGAGGTTCAGTTTAATAACTCTTTTGTTTGGTTGGTGTTTTTCGGACACTTGAATGCTTTGCTGTTGGCAATAGTGCTTTTCTCTTGTTGTTATTTTGACAGGGAGGAGAAGCAGGGAGAATGGCAATCAACTTTAAAGCCCAATTTCATGGTTTCTGCTGGTACTTCAGTATCACAGCCTCACATGCATCTTGTTCACTGTAGTATGAGCTTCATAAGGGAAAATATAGAACAAATGAATCAAATTTGGCACAGTTCTGGGGGATGATGATTTTTTTCTCTCCCTTAACATCACTACTCTTCTAGGAAAGGAAGCAAAACCCCCTCTTTGTGGAAATCCTCCCTGTTGCTTAGTTGATGGTGCAAGCAGCATTCTCTAGTTACTATTTCTGAAGCAAAAGCAGAAATACTTTAATTCTTCACATTTTCATGAAGTTTACACTTAGGCAGTCTCAAATGAACCTTCCAATAAAAAGCCTTGGGCTCATACAACATTAGTTCTAGCATTTTATCATAGAAAAACACAAAAAGAAGTTATTGAGCTTCTGAACCTTACAGCATGCTACGTGCTGCCAGTGGCTCCGACTGCTTCCCAGGGAGGTCAGAGACCCACTCCCAGCCCACACACTGAAAACTGAGGCATGAAAGGCACTGTGACTTCTTGTGGGAGGGGGAATATGGCTTTTCCTGTTGTCAGAGCTGTATTCGAGGAGGGAGGCGATGCTGCCTGCCTGGATGTGCGTTGCCCAACAGCAGCAGAAATGCACCAAAATCTCCCTTTGCCAGCGACTCCTGCAGGTGTGAACCCAAAGCTGTTCCTACTCAAAGCATCTCCTTTAGGACCTTCTTGGTTCCTTCTATCTCCTCTCCTTCTTCCCAGAGTCTATGAGCCTCTTGTAAGCTTATAATGGCTTTATTTTCCCAGCCTGACTTCATCTGAAAAGGATGCTCATAGCTTTTGGGAGCGAGGAGGGCAGAACAACACAGGTTCACTCCGCTGTTAGAGGTAAAGCTGCCCAGAAGTTCTCGGGCAGGTAGGAATGCAACTTTGAGTCTTGATGCAGTCTCTATCTATTCCAGGCAAAAAGCCTGCAGAGGTGCAGTGCCAGCTAATTGCTGGGAAGTTGCAGTAAAAAAAACCCCAAAGAAAAAAAACCCCAAACAACAAGAAAAAAAGCCCCAACTACTCACTCACTTGAATAAATTATTGAAAATGTCTTAATGCTTGGCGTGTCTGCACCACAAGATGGGTCTGTGCTGAACCCTCTGTGTGCTGAACTGGTCCTTGTGGTGGAAGGGGAGATATTAACTGGGGAGCAGTGGCTTTGGCAGCTGCTGTGCTGCCTGTCCTTGCCTCCTGAAAGCTGGGAACTCCTTCTGTGCTTACCTCCTGTAGCCCATCCTCTCCCAACCTCGCCGAGGGTTGCTTATGCAGGTTCTGTTACTGCCCACGTCTGTATCTTGTGCTCATTGACATGTTTTAAAGCATCAGGACAAGAGAAACCTGTATTTGGGGGTTTCACAGTGACATTATCAAATGGTAGGGGCCCGGTCTGCTGCTGTTGTCCTGCAGTTCTACTCTGCACGTGTTTTGCTGTTTATTTTTGCAGCATAACGCTTTAAGGTATCTGTGGTTCAGCCTTGTAGGGAGTCTAACTCTACCAGGAATCTGGGACAGTAGTGGAGGAGGGGACAGATGAGACTGGTAGCAAAAAAAAAAAAAAAAAAAAATCAGTCTTCGGGGTCTGTGTAAGTCTGAGGAACTTCCCAAGTAATTTCTGCAGGTAAAAGAGCTCTCCTTTTCTGCGAACGACCCTTCATTGCTGCTTTAGATGCCCCAGTTGATGATGATTTCTTTGCAAACCACCACTCAGTGCCTGTTAAAAACTGGAAGTAATTATGACACTTGGGCTACATCAAAGAGAGGATGTTAAGCACACATAACAGCATAGATGTTTTAGAGTCTTTGCTCAAATGTGATAAAGCTCAGCTGTCCAGAGGAGAGCTGTGTGCTGGAAGGAATGGTTAGAGAGGACTGGGCTGCAGGGTGCTGAGATTGTGCTCTTCAAAACATATTTGATAAATAAAGCACTCATCTAAATGCTATTGATTATCACTGGATGCAAAAGAGCCACCTGCCCAGAGATTTTATTTTAGAAATACCTGCCACCCTCCCCCCCTCCTTGAAATGGGAGCTTAACCTCTTCCAGTAATGTCTTCAAGTGCATTTGCAACCCCCTGAAAGAAGTGCTGAGCATGGAAGAGAGACTCGGTGTGGGGAGCAGCAGGAGCTGGGGATGCTGAGGGCACCTGGGGATGCTGAGGGTACCCAGGGATGCGGGGACTCTGCTCTGGGTCGCTTTGGCTGTCTGTCCATTTTTTGCACATATATAGCCCTCCATAGGTGATGTACCTATATGGCGATGCTCTAATAATGTTGTGGCAGGGGTGCCTGCACCAGGGCTGCTCCTTCTCCCCTCTGCGTGCTGCCTGGGCTCTCGTGCAATGCCGAGGTGAAGCCTGTAAATACGACCATGGGGCGACAGCAGCCTGGCTTTATATCCCTTAATGCTGGTGTGAAATCACGTCCCGCATTACACCGGCTTTGCTGGGAGAGCTGCGTGTGGGAGGAACATGAGCTGCGGCTGCTCCTCCGCTGGCTGGCAGGGCTGCTGGGGGGAGGCAGAAGCACAAATAGTATCTTTTTTTTTTTTTTTTGCTGAGCGTCCCTTAAAAAACAATTTGGGCTTTGTTGCTGGAGCCACAACAACAGCGGCTCAATTTCTTTCAGTTCGGGGACCTTTAAAAGGGCCCTTTCTGACAAGGCACAGGGCAGCCACAGCCCTTGCTGCCCTTTCACGCCGTGCCCTGGTTGTAGTCTGGGGGGGAAAGACAAGCAAACAAACCCCCTGCTCCAGAAACACTTTGTGAGGAGGGAGAAGGCTGTGATGAGTGGCTGAAAACTTCCAGAAACGTGGAATTTGGGACATGTATGCAGCAGTTAACAAGTTTTTTCTTGTCATAGTGTCAGGTTATGGCAGTACCATAGAAAGAGAATACAGAGGGGTGCTTAATATTCCCAAACTGACCCCTTTCTTGGAAGGGTGGGAGATTAAGGCTTTAATGCTTTTCTAGAGAAGAGCCGTGGTGAGGAATGAGGAAGGTTTAGCTCTTTCCTCGCTCTATCTCTAAAGAAAGCACAGGCAGTAGCCCTTTGAGAAAAAAAAATATTAAAAAAAGATAATTTGACATTGAAGATACTGTTACATATAGTCTGGGCAGACTGAGGTAAACCTGCTTCCTTTCCGATGGTTTCATGTCTGCTTTTTGTCTGCCCTTTACAGGCCAAAAGGGTGGGTTTACTCTTGCTCAGTAACCTATGAAACGCAGCACTTCACTGCCCATCTGCAAGTCTTAGAAGTCCTGCCTTCACCTCCCTGCTCTCAAGCTCAGTATTGCTTCATCAGCATAAATATTCAGACTCACACGGTCTTAAATGCCTTTTAAATATCAGCTTGTTTCCCCCTTCATTCTCCGGAGAGCTGGAATTCATGCCCTCTGTTTTGTAGGGTTTGTGGGTTGCGGAGAGGGAGTGGTATTCAGGGAACCCCCGGGCAGATGAGGACCATGCTGGGCAGATATCACAGGGAAAGCTTTGAAATGGGGCATTTCTTGCTCGTTCCACCCAGCCAGCACCTCCATCGGCTGGCGGTCGTGTGGAACCCTCTGCTGCTAGCCCTTTTGGGGTCCCCTGCAAAACCTCCGGCTGCAGGTGATGGCAGTGGGGGCTCCAGGGTCACACCTCTTCCATTCACCCATTTCTGGCCCCCAAACCCAGTCTTTAAAGGTGGTTTAAGTGTCTTTGTTATTAAGACTAAGCAGAAACACTACTTGTGGGATGGCAGCAAGAGGAGCTGAGGCGAGTGGTCCTTCAGTGGGGACGGGAGCTATTTCCCTTTTGGGTACGGTGCGGTTTCTTTCTCTCTCCATGTGCAGAAGATGCGTTTCCTAGTTTGGCAAATAAATACACTTTGATGGTTTTTGCTCTACTAAGGGAAGACAGATGACAGCTGGTCTCTTTTGACAGTACCGATGAGCATCAGTCTCTCTGGAAGCTCCCAGCACCCCAAAGCTGTCCTGCTGAAGCGCTTCATGTTGCTACAGCATAACGCCTGTGCCTTTTGTGAGCAGGTCACAGTGGGACAGAAGGCAGTGGAGCCATACTCGGCTGGTCCTGTACGGGAGTGCATCCTTCTGGCCTCCTCTGGTGATCTTGGAGTTCTCCTCCGAAGCTGTCCTCCCGCTGCGGTGGGACATGTCTGCAGGGATGCAGCATTTGCTGCGCTGTCTGGGAAGTCTCTCAGCCTCAGGAGGAGCTCTCTTCCTGCGCTGCACATCATCCTTTTCCTGATACTCTCTAAAATTAGCTAGAGAGCAAGGAGAGAACTTCAGTGCTTTAATGAAGGTTTCTGTGCTCTCCAGCTTCCATCCTGTACAGCACAAGGCTGGTGCTGCCAGCAGAGGCTCCTTCAGCTGTAATCTGTCCAGACAAATCCCCCACTTTGGCTGCTGCTGAGAAAGGACTGTGCTAGGAACGCTACGATATGACATATTTTAGTTTTGTAAGGTGATGTGGCAGGTTGCCACTTTATTTGGTGACTGCTGGAGGTTTATTCTGAATGTAGAATAGTCTCAGATCAGGCCTTAACTCAGAGCAAGTACCTTCAGCCAGAACAAATGCAGACTTCACCTTGTCAACCGAATAGATGGAGTTGTCTCTTTCTCATGCTGCTCCATTGACTTGAAGCACTTCAGTGAGGAGATCATCGTTGCCATCTCCTAACTCAGCGATTCAAGCAGAGCCATCCCATGCATCTCAGGGACGCTTTGCAGCGCACGCGCAGCACTGAAACTGCTACAGTAAGAGTTCCTTCATTAGGAAATGAGAAGGCTGCAGCGAGCAAGCGATCCCTCTGAAACCTGTGCTACAAACACAGGTCAGAGGCACGGCTCTGAAGCACACCGAGCCCTTTGGGGAATAGCCAATAACTGGGTTAACAAAGAGTTCTTGCCCCATAAGGAACAAGACACATATACATAGAAAGTAACTCTCCATAACGAGGCTTCTAGACAGCAACTCCAACCCACGGTCAACATTATCTGAACTGCTGTGTGATAATGTGCTGAAAGCTGGGATCTGAGCCACGCGGCAGGCTCCTGGGTTGCTTGTTTGCAGAAAACTACTTCTATGCAGAAAAGCCCGCAAGCTCCTGCTGCTGCCATAGTAGAAGGG
>VZTO01012247.1:0-45322 GCA_013400615.1 Syrrhaptes paradoxus
TGTTTCAGCACATGTAGACGAAGCTTACCAGAAACTCATCCTTCTTGTCTTAATACTGGAATTAAACCATTGAAGGAAGATTTGATGGCCTTTCCTAAAGTGGGGTTTATATCTAAAGAACAAATGCAAAATCTTAATGATCAAAATGATAAATACACCTCTTTGACAACCTCAAGACCTTTATCTTTGACTGATTCAGCTAATGACAAAGGAACCAATCTGAAAAATACAAATGAACCTCATGTGAAGCCTGTAACAAACTTTCCAAAAGAGTGTGTTTCTGTAAAACAGTTGCAACACCTGAACTCTTCAGTAGCAATGCCCAGAGTCAGTAGTACTCTTGAACTGCAGCGGACTTTAGATTGTAGACCCTCAACCTCAGATGCTCATCTTCGCTCTTTTACTGAGTCTGGAGTTAAATCACAAAGCAATTGCAATAGCCAGAAGAGCCACAAAGGAAACAAGACTGATGAACTTACAGACATGGAGTTTTTTGTTAGAAGAAATTCAAATGAAATTCTTTATGACAGAAATGAAAATGAAAGCTTTTGGAGTGGAAGTGCCAAGGTCCATGATAATAGTAAGTATTTTTACAACTTCCTCTTATTTGAAGGCCCTTGTAGTTTCTGTGTAACTACATACGAGTAGGTCCTTTGTAATATACAAAAAATTAGTAATTTAAATTGAGTGATCTGGAATTTGAGTGATTTCTGGGTTTTTACAATAGTAATTCAATAAACTTAAATGTCCTTTCCTAATAAAGGAAAATGACTAATCATTAATTTCTAGAAATAAGTTGTTACAAAATATATGCAAGAACAGAATGGCAAAACAGGTTACAGAAACAAGGTTCTGTTTGGAATGCAAATACTGCTGGCATAATGAGACTGCCTTTATTTTGCAGTGGTCCTAAGTTTTGTAAGTATGGTGAGAGATAGAAGCTGTTCTTAAAGCTTTGTTCAGGAGGGGCTTTAATAACTGTTCTGAAACAAAGCAAACAAAACCCCAACCAAACAAAAATCAAAAACCACCCAACCCCAAAACCACCCACCTTGTTTCTGTGTTCTGTGGCCCAGTTCCACTTGGTGAGCTCTTGAAGTTTTCCACATGGCAGAATGGGAAAGGCTGTAGTTGTGTAAGGAGCTGGACTCCTGATGTTATGTATTGTGCTGTTCATCAGCTGGGATAGCTGATGATTCAGGGTTTTGGGAATCTCCCTACACACACACCTCTTCTTTCTTTCCAACCTTGTGTTGCTCAGTTTTGGATTATTGTGTGCTATTCCATAATTAACATGGGTACACAGCCAAGCAGTCGCTGTTGCGCCCTGCTAGGCCTCACCTGCAGTGTGGGAGGAAGAGAAGTGTTTGGCATCTCTTGTAGTAAGATGCTGAAAGCCATTGTTTCCTGAAGGGTGAAAACGGGATTGAGAAATGGCCAGGTTGTACTTTTGTCTTCATTACTTGTGAAACATGATTGCTTTATGCCCTGAACTACTCAATGCTCAGGTCCTCCAGCCTTGATGGCTGAACAACCTTCATTAAAAGCAGGCACTCTTTCAAAATATTCCTCTGTGGAGGAACAAAAGGAACTGTTAAACTTTGGTCCGCAGACTATGGTTCTGGTGGAACTCTAGCTTGAGAAAGCTTCTACTGACCGGAAAAGAGGTTTCTGCCAACTGCAAATATTTTAGCATAACTTTGATACAATGTAATATGAAACTTAAAGGAAAAGTTGATGTGGATCTTTCATTAAAATACATTTTCTTGCACCCTTGTGTGAAAAACAAACTTGTCTAATCTGCACTACTCTTCCCTGCAGTAATTGTTCGCAAGTCAATTTTAGCAGATGCTTCTAAAGTGAAGAAGCTGCAGCAAAGTGGGGAAGCATTTGTGCAGGATGGTTCCTGCAATAATATCGCACCTCACTTACATAAATGCAGGGAATGCCGTTTGGACAGTTATCGGAAGAACAAAGACCAAAGGGAATCCACTGTCTTTTGTCGATTCTTTCACTTTAGAAGGTATGAACTATTTTGACTATATATAGACCTTGATGTTCTTTAAGTTAGAATAATATGCCCCACATCTGAGTTGGACATGTGACCTTTTTTCCTTTTCTGAAAGGAGGGCTGTTGAGTGCTCACTGTTAGCTATAACATGGATATTCATCTTCCAAGACAGATGAAAAAGCAGCTATTTGGTCAAAGTGGTCTCATTTAAGTCTGTTTCAAAGCTGCTAGATGTCAGCATGTAGCTGTTAAGCTGTAAGGCTAATATACCTAACTAACGAGAGCTTGCCTGTGTATTTTTAGCCCTTAGAAATTTTATAACTGCCTCATTTGAGTAGAAAATATTTTGGCAGGACTTTGAGCTCTTTGTTTTGCTATTTTGGGCTAAGTGCCAATGGGATAACATGAGTTTAGTTTGAGTGCTACAGCTCAGTAGTATTGGAGAGAGTGAGAGTAAATTCTGTGCATGTGTCCTGAAGCTGAGCAGCTGGACCCATGAAATGTTAGACATACACAACTCCTCCACAGCTGTGACTATGTGTGGCCAGGGGCTTTCAGCTGGAGTCATGGAATAGTGATGGGCAAAATAATTTGTTGTATTGCTCTATTCTTTGTTCTACTTTACACTTGAGAGTTTGTGCCGCCTTTTTAAACTTGCCATAGAAATGTTTAATCCATACAGTCACTGAGTTTCAGGAGGGCAGATGGAGATGGTCAGCAAGGCAGCTTTAAGGAAAACCTGGTGACTGTGGAGTGGTGGTCATTTTTCCTGACCTGCAGCTTGAGATCCATTATACCCCACCTACAGCCCCCAGAGCCTGATTCTTGAGTTGAACAGTCAGTGTCTTTTGTCTTCTTTCTTTAGCTCTCCTCAGACATTATGAGGAACCCTTTCTAAAAGAGTGTTAAACTGTTATTTGAAGTGTATCTGTAAGCCCAGGGTGGATGTTGTCAAACTGCAGTGTCTGGCTGCTTTTTAACATGTCCTTTCCTTTGTTTTCAAATTGTGTAAATTCTTTCCATGAACTATTTGATCTCATGTCCAGATGTTGTTGCATGCTTCTTTTTATTTCCCCCCACACCAGTTTAAGCTTTGAGGCATGGACTGTGTTTTATGGGAAGAAGGTAACATTTATGGTATTAGAGAGGAAAAGCAAAAATACTAGTTATCACAAGGGAGATGGAAAGCTTACTTATTCTCAATTTTCCTTTTGATTTTCAGAGGAATGACTTTTTCTGAGTCTTTAGGTAGAATAAAGAGAAACTATAGGCCTGAAATCCTTTTGAAGAGAAAAAACTGAAAGCAGGTTACAAAAATCATGGGGGGAAAAAAAACTTTTTCCACTCTTTCATTTGTTTCTTGAGGTTTGTTCTTATTCCACCATAGCACTGTCCTCCTTACATGTTTGTAGCTAAAGGTTTAAAAGAAATAAAGATGTGTTACTAATCCATTATTTAACCTCAGATTAGAGATTTTACTGTAGTAAATTGATACTTACAAAGTCTGAAGATAGCATTTGTCTGGTGATATAAGTTGCCAGAATGTGTTTTCTTGCCACACTTAGCACTATAGTGAGCACATGTTGTCATCAGAAGTCACCTTCCCTCTACAGCGTTGAGTAAAAAGGTTCCTGAAAACTTGAGCAGAACTCCTGATGTTTTCTATTTAATAAACTACTGACAATACAGATCTCATTCTCTCTGCCTACTAAGAATCACTCAAGAGTGTCTCACTCAAATCTTACTGGATTTTTTTTGGCAGCTATTTCAAAATTAACTGTTACTGAAATATATTGTATTTTAAGGTTTCCTAATGTCTCTTGAGTTGTACATAGTTCTAACTTAAATTCTTACTGTTATCTCCTCTAGATGTGATCCTTAACACCAACACATTTTAAATTGTTAACCTGATTTGGTCTGGTGTGAATAAAAAAAATCTCATTAGGAACCTTACTACAAAAACCAAGTATTTTTACGTATGTCTGTTGCAACCATTAGGTATTAAACTCATTGACAAAGAATAAACATGTTTACAGTTCATTGACTCATTTCTAATAAAACATTTGAGATGGGTTTTTCTCCTTTCCTCCCTCCTTCCACAGGTTGCAGTTTAATAAGCATGGAATACTGCGTGAGGAAGGCTTCTTAACTCCAAATAAATATGACCCTGAGGCTATTAGCTTATGGTTACCTCTATCAAAAAATGTTGTGGGTCTAGATCTCGACACAGCGAAGTATATCCTAGCCAACATTGGAGATCACTTTTGTCAGCTAGTGATATCTGAAAAGGAAGTTATGTCTACAATTGAACCACACAGTAAGATCAATTTGTATTAAAATAGTCTGTATTTTAATAGATTTATGTGAAACTTCAAGATTCTGACCTCTGTGAAAATGTGTTGCATGTGTTTGGAAATGTCATGTAAGATTTCAGTGTTTCCCTCCCTTCTCAGAGAGGTAGTGGTTAAGATCCAGTGTGAACCAGTGCCAACAACTCTTTGCCCACAGGCAGGAGGAAAGTGAAGAGTAATTCTACCCTTTATGTCAGAAGACTTTCTCAATTTATCAAATTACATTTCCTGTTGCAGAAGGTATAATTCTGTTATGAAACAAAGTGTTAAAAAAAATTAAAACAGCAGGCAGGTGACAACAATCTATTCTTAGCATATAAATGAAATCTTCATGTTGACTGCATAGATTCTGTAAGATTGCTTTGGTCCTGTTCTGTTGTTCTTACATCATGGACCTAATGCTGCCTGTCAAGTCAGTAAAGAAATCTTCTTTTCTTCACCTGAAATTTTCCAGTAGGACTGTTTCAGGTGATTGTATGTACACCTGTAGCAGGAATAAACCAGAGAGGTGCTGCTCTTGGGGTAACTGTGGAGCTTCATCAGTGCAGACACAGCAGACCTTGCATCCTCAAACACAGTTTTTTGACCACCTGAGAACCTTTCTGTAGTGACAGGAGCAGACAAATGGAAGGTTGTGATCTTGCATAATCACTTCTCAGAGAAGAATGACTCTTAAAACCATGTTTGTTTTTTGGATTATAACTACATGACTGAGATGCAGTACAGACTGTCTACCCAATGTCTTCTGCATTTTGGGTAGTATTCATGTTATGTAAACATCATATCAGTTTACCAGTCACTCCAAGGTTCTGAATAGAAGAAAAAAAAAAAGCACCAACAACCTCAACAGAGCTGAATGCCCTTCAAAAGGGCAGGGAAGACCTGAGGTATTTCGGAAATGCTTTCTGTGGGGTCTTACCCTGGGCTGCTTGGAATCTGCAAGCTTGAACCAGAACATATTTAGGCCTGTGGAGTCAAAGTATCCGTAGCCAGAGTGGGAGGTACAAACTGGAATACTGAAACACTTTCAGAAGGATCAAGTCTTGGGTAGAATTAATGAATCAAAGGGGAGGTGTAGTGTTTCTAAATAGCAGAGGATGCATTTGTTAGCATACCTACCAGAAACGTCCTCTGCTTAAAAAAAAAGCACACGTGAGTTCTGGCATTGGTTTGAAAGGAGCAAAATGTCATTCCTCTGTTTTTTTGCCCTGCTGGTGAGAGTAAGGGAACTCAACTTCATTAAAATGGAGGATATTTTTAATGTCCTGGGTAGGAAAGAAGTAATTTATAGTCCAGATATTCATTCTTTGAAAGAATGTGAAAGAGTGCTCACTCAGTGGCATGGAAAAAAAGGTACATTCTTCTGCCACCACACTTTGAAGTTATGGTGAACTTCTATTGGCAGGGTTCAGCTGAAATTATACTTTTACATAAAAATTCTGTCTCTGACATACTGTCCTTTCTCAAAATGTCAATATTTTTTGAATATGAAATTTGAAAATGAACAAAATATTTTGTTCAGATACTACTTTTAGGGAATCATTTGTTTGAATATTTTTGCACTCCATAGTATATCTTGGGGTCAGCCCTTCTCTATTGTACCAATGAGTTACCAGACTGGTAGACAGAGACACAAGACAGACAATTGTAAGGGAGAAATTTATTTGGCAGAGGTTCCTTAAAGAGAGTTCTTTAAATAATTAGTAGAAAAGCACAAGTGAAATTATTCCTGTCTAGTAAAAGATTAACCAGTGTAGAAAGACCAGCTTGTAGGGTCACATTGCTCCTTGGCTACGAAGTGCCAAAAAGAGACCTACAGAAAGACAAGACAGGATCAACCTGTGAAGGAAACAAAAGAGTAGGAGGAGTGGAAAAAAAAAAATCAGAAAACTCAACTATGAAATGACATTAAAAAAACAACCCCTCATCCTGTTTTGAGGAAGGGGGAGGATTGACCTAGAAAAGGGTAAATATAGTGCATGTTTTTAAAAGGCAGAGAAGAACAAAGCTGGTGGTAGTTAGACCTCTGTCTCCTGGAGGAATTTTGAAGCAAGCAGTCAAACAATGTTTACCTCCTACTTAAGAACAAATTGTGCCAAGCTATTCTAGTTGTGTTCCCTACATAGTTAATGGACAGAAGAAAAGCAACAGATGTCTTGGATCCTGCTGTGGGTTTTTTAGCATATGTTAGGACATGGTCTCTCACAACTTGCTTTTAAAATTAAGACATGTTGTGGGCAGAAAAATTTCACTGAAGTTACAAGTGTGGAAGAAGGTAGGAGGAGGCAGATATATGCTTTTTGTCTAGTCCAGTTTTCTAGCTGGCAACATAAAGAAATGAAGATCAGGCTAAAATAATCAGTACATAATCACAGAATGGTTTGGGTTGGAAGCGACCTTAAAGACCACCAAGTTCCAGACTCCCCACCATGGGCAGGGACACCTCCCACTAGCCCAGGTTGCTCAAAGCCTCATCCAGCCTGGCCTTGAACCCCTCCAGGGATGGGGCATCCACACCTTCTCTGGGTAGCCTGGGCCACTGTCTCACCACCCTCACAGGAAAGATTTTCTNTGGAGGGGAAGAACCGCCTCCTTCAACCTGCTGATCCTGCTTCTTTTGATGCAGCCCAAAATACCGTTGGCTTTTTGGGATGCAAGCACGCACTGCCAGGCCATGTTAAGTTTCTTGTCCACCAGCACCCCCAAGTTCTTCTCCTCAGGGCTGCTCTCAATCCATTCTCTGCCCGGCTTGGTATAATGCAGCCTTGGAAGGGCTTGTAATTTTTTTGAAAGATACTGTCAACATTTGGCATGTTCTGAGTGAACTGAAGAAGTGATTTGGAGTGAGGAAAGGTGGAATGTAGTGGGTACATAAGAAACCTGAACAGCAGCAGTTAGTTCTTCAGAGAAGAACAAGTGACCATTCTGAGAAGTTCTAATACACACCTGTGAACATGTAGAAAACCTGCTAAAAGAAAAAGAACTACTTGCCCCCTATGGTATTGAATAGAGAACAAGGACAAACTGGTTGTGGCAACCTAGACATTAAGCTTAGCTTGCTAGTAGTAACTTATTTTTTTTCTAGGGTAGCTGTGTAATTTCTACTTAAGTGATTGTCAGCAATGTGCATATTAACTTGGGCAGATACGTGTCAGGATAAGAGATGTAGTTGGTGCTGCGGAGGAGAAAGCAAGCTTGATTGCTTAGTCTCTGTTCTGGATCTGTAACAGCAAAGGCTGTGTTTTGGAGTTTCAATACAAAACCAAGTCTGAGTCTTGTATCAGTAAAGTGTTTTAATATAGCTATATTTACCACGCAATTAGTTTGTTTAAGCTAACAGTTTGACTCATCTGTCAATTACAACAGGACAGGTAGCCTGGAAGCGTGCAGTTCGTGGAGTTCGAGAAATGTGTGATGTCTGTGACACCACAATCTTCAACCTCCATTGGGTCTGCTCTAAGTGCGGCTTTGGTGTGTGTGTGGATTGTTACAGGATGAGGAAAAAGGGCTTACATGAAGGTGAGAATGCATATTGCTACTTTAAACAAAACGGGGAGAGGGGAAAGAAAAATCTGTATTTTGAACTTGGAAGTTGATAACAACCTTAAACAACAAGGCTTCCCAACAAAAAGAATGTGTTGTAGACCTGTAGTTTGGTATGTCAGTGATAATAAAACATCTAGCTTTCTAGAGGAGGATGAAAGATGCACTAAATAATGATTTAATGGTTTTGTTTTATAGATGATGACTCGGATACTTTCTCCTGGTTTAAATGTGTGAAGGGGCAGGCACATGAACCAGAGAATCTAATGCCTACGCAAATAATTCCTGGAAAAGGTATTTTAAGTATTTGATTGGGATGAAAAAACGCTGTAGGCTTTTGCTGTCTTTTGTATGTTGTTGACATTGTACTGAGTGAGGAGGGGGTTTTTTTCAGTAATACAGTTAGTAAAAACTTATTATTTGTTGTCCAAGGACTGGAACAGCCTGTGTGCTTAGCACTATTTTATTGTCTTTGACCTTTGCAAAGAAGTAGCAAAACTTCTTGTTTAATGATGAATTGTGTTTGTGTACTATTGTTAACCTGCATAGCATACACAATTTCTTAAAAAGTCTTACTGAATGCTAGATGTTCTAATTACATATGAGCTCATTAATGACTCTCTTCCTTCAGCACTCTATGATGTTGGTGATATTGTTCACTCCGTAAGAACAAAATGGGGAATAAAGGCAAATTGTCCCTGTGCGAATAAGCAGTTCAAGGCACTATCAAAGCCAACTCTAAAGGAGGATTCAAAACAGGTATTGCTCCTGTCTGGTATCATGTCTGTAGTACAGGTTTGCTTCAGTCTACTACCCATATTTGAATCCAGTGGTAACTGACTTTGTAGGTATGCCAATCCTGACCGCTACTTATAACCCCACCATGCAGGTTTTTGTTCAAAATTTGTGTTCAGTACTCATCTTTGTGGTTCAGTTCTTTTTAAGTTTTGGGGAAAATCTCATTGTGTCCATTTAACACACTGAAGCCTTTGTAAGTGACCTATCCTTGAAATATGCTTAGTGAGGATTTTTTAGAGCAAAAATAGGATGAGATTGAGAGAACCCTTAATAAAAGAGCCTTAAAAACACACTAGTGGGAATGGTTGCCAATTGTAGGCTGTTGCTTGGGTCCTGGAGATGTAATATATGCAGCAGATAAAAGAATAAGTAGGTTGGAAGTGCACTGGAATTCATCAAAGAACTAAACATGAATAAAATTACAAGTGCTAGAGCAGTATGGAGAAGCACTGAATTCTCTTGGCATCCTGGTAGAAAGTTTGCTGCTTACTATGTTTAAAAAAAGCAACCAAACAAAAAAACCCAAAACCAAAAACAACAAAACACCACCATATGTTTATTTGTAAATGGATGTAGGGTTTTTTGCTTTTGAAAATGGAGCACAAATTAATGCTTAGTTTTGCACCATCTTGCAAGAAACCAGCTGGTGGTAGTAATTTTAATTTTGTTGTATGCTTGTTCTTAAACTTATTTTGAGAATAAATATGTTATTAAGTGTAAGAAGCAGGCTGAACTTGATTTTGGTGTTGGTGATTAATAGAAGAAATGAAAAATGTTGTGAAGTGTTAAAAGTGAGGAAGATTACATGATTCAAAAGTTAACTTACAAGTGACCTAGCTTCAGTCTTCTGTTTCTTGAGATTTCCTCTGTCACCCTGGACCTGTACTGAAATGTATCTATACCTCTTTTCTGTAAAATTAGGTACTGTGCTGGTTGTCTGAGGATAAGCTTACTAAAGGTGGAAGCATTTTATATTAGGTCATGTCTGGAATCCTTACCATCACTCCATCAGCAGTGATTAAGAGATGAAATAAAGAACATAGCACTAGGCAGACACACAGGTGCAGAATAATTTATTGACTGGGAAGTACTTGAGTAGAGAGAAGAAACTGAGCCTGTCATGCAGGAATTCCAGGCCAAAGGAGTAGTTCTGGTTAGTCTGTCACTTAAAATCTCCAAACAAGTAGATAAATCAACTGCATAGGAGATACACAGCAGTCCTGTGCTTGGATTGTGCTGGCCAGGCCACTGCTGCACTCATGCAGGTATATTTTAGACCTGGCAGGTGAGTGGACTTTTGCTGCCACCTTAAAATAAAAATTTAGGAGCATTACATATTTGTTTTAATCTGCCAACCTAGACCTGCAGCTTAGTCCTGGTCCGGACATCAGCAATCACTAGAATTGTGAGAGCTCTGCTGTTAAAACTGCGTTTGGTTCCCAAAGCACTCCCACAAAATGTATCAGGGAAACTTGAGCTTTTTGTGCTTATTTTGAGGCGTGATGGACTCTCTTGCCTGCTCTTTAAGTCAGGAGATCCCGAATCCTGCTGCATCAGCATCTCTGGTTGATACCGAGGTGCAATGCTGACCTCTTGTGGAAGTATTTTTTGAAGGGTCAAACCAATTTTTTTTTTTTTTGGTGGTAAAAGAATGAATTTGGAAATGTTATTGCTTGTTTCCCCTTTCCGAGTAGCATGTGTTTGTGTCTAATCAAGTTCTCTCTTTTTTTTTTTCCTTTTTTTTTCCCCCCAGCACTTGGTACCTGGAGAGAGGACCAGCCTTCAACATAACAATTTTGTCCTGAGCCCGCAAGTCACTACCCACGATCCTCCTCTGAAGTCACCAATTGGAAGTAAACAAACTGCTTCAGTAAATACTTCTCCTTCATTAAGTTGGTTATCAAATCTAACAAGTGGAAATGTGAATAAAGAAAACAAAGGTATGTGGAGAACCAGTGAAGGGTAAACCCTTTGTGGCTGTTTGGCAGAAGAATGTAGATCAGACCCAGCAATACCTTGTGTTGAGAATGATATAATCTGTCTGCTGGGATGGGTGTTCAGTGCCTGTACTGCAAAACAGGTCCATGGCAATGACGTGGATAAATCTGGCAGGGTTAGCATATTCTTTTTTGAAAGCTGGATTAATATCCCGTCTATGCAAGTATTCTTGAAAATTCAAATTGAGAATGTATTTTAGAATTTTAAGAACTTTGGAATATTGAAGAAATTAAGTGAAAGGAATATTTCATCTGCATGTATAGAATGGAGATTTATATATACATATGTATATACAGATGTACAGATATATAGGAATATTGTTGTCTTAAAAATAAAAATTCAAAGCACGTACTTCTCATCGTTCAGAGGATTAATCCTTGCTTCATTCTCAGATGTGTTCTTTTCTTCATTTCAGAGAAACTCCTGCCTATTTCAAAGAATGAAAATAAACCTCTTCAGACACTCCCTAGTTTAGCTAAGCCTGCCACAGCCCTGCAGACATTCAACAGTGCAATATTAACACCCGTGAGCAACAATAACACGGGTTTCTTGAGGAATCTGTTGAACTCCTCTGGAGCAAAGGTATATGAAAAATTTTGCTTTACAGGTCTGAGTTGATACCAGGCTTAGGATACTGTTCTAAACCTGTGAACAGCTACCATAAACATTTGCTCTTATAGGTAAAATTCTGTCTTCATTTAAGAAAAGGGACTTAATTCAGTGTCTATGTTGCAGTGTTCCAGTTAGTGCTTTCTAGAGTAGTAGCTTAGTACTTGGTAACATCAGCAAGTCTTGCTTGCTGAGGGATTGGGAACCAAGTGATAAAGCAGATTAATTTACTTCGGCTAGTGTCTGGTAGGTGCATTAATTGGCATGTTCACTAGACTGAAAAAAGAAGCATCAAGGAACTTACAGATGGAGGGAAAAACATCCTGTGGTGGGTGACTATCTTTCTTATACCTTCTTTGCAGACTGGTTCACTGCAGATGTTCCCAGGCTTTGTGTGCTCTTACAGATATGACTTCAGATTGGTGGGGTAAAATATTGGCCTTCAGAATTCCTTGATGAAACTGCAGTTCTGTTCTTTGATATAAAGAAAGGCCTGTTCCGTGCTGCATTTCATGGTTTTCTGCAGCGTTACTGAAATGTAAATCTGAGCAGAACTACTTATGCCAGAACACTGGAGACAGTGTCAGAAATGGCATTGGCATTTAATGATGGTGATTTCCCAGACAGCAAATTTCTGTAGATTTTTGTTTCTCTGCACAATTGTGAGCTCAAGTGAAATATTTTGAAAGTGGCAAATATTGTCTTTAAAGTCTGCAGGACAAGGCAACAGAAAAGTGCACCAACTTCTTTTTTTTCTGTTCTTTCTCTCTTTTTTTTTTCCCTTTTAATCAGACAGAAGTAATGCTCAAGACTACACCCAAAATCCTTGATGACATTTTTGCTTCCCTAGTACAAAACAGAACCATTACAGACTTGCCTAAGAAACCTCAAGGACTGACTATAAAGCCTACGATAATGGGCTTTGATACGCCTCACTACTGGTTATGTGATAACCGCTTGCTATGTCTTCAAGATCCTAACAATGAAAGTAATTGGAACGTCTTCAGGGAGTGCTGGAAGCAGGGACAGGTATTTAAGTTTTTCTGCTTTTTCTGTTTTCAGTTCATGTGCTTTGCCCTTTAATTGAAGTGCAGGTGCAAACTTACGGCAATGATAAGCAATGCTAAACCTTCATAAAATGTACTACATGAACGCTGTTAGATCCTTGGATAATAGGATGTATATTTTACTGTTTGAAATCAGTTTCTAAACACACTGCTGAACTTCTAGCTCTGCATAAAAAGCTGCCACATAGCTTGAAATAAAGAACAATCAAATGCACAGCGTAATTCTGGTAAGGCAGGCTGAGCATTTAGTTTGGAAAATACAGTGGTTGCAAAGTGCCTGTGTTCAGATGTTCAGTATGTTTTATGCATTACCGTATTCTGTTTGGAATTAGAATTTTTGGTGTTTTATAATTCTTCAGAATATATTATTCTTCTTCATAGCCTGTCATGGTGTCAGGAGTGCATCACAAATTAAATGCAGACCTCTGGAAACCAGAGTCCTTCAGGAAGGAATTTGGCCAACAGGAAGTGGATCTGGTTAACTGCAGGACCAATGAAATCATCACGGGAGCTACTGTAGGGGATTTCTGGGATGGATTTGAAGATATTTCAAGTAAGTAATGTGAATTTTTGTTCCAGTAGCAGCAATAATTTTGCCCTAGCACAGATTTGTTATCCTTAAGCAGTGTGAAAGTTGTTCCAGGCTTTTTCTTCGTCATGGACAGTGTGTCTGCAATGTATTCTCACCATGTATGCTTGTGGGGTAGTGCACTGGATAAAAACTGTCAGTGCCGTGGAGAACTCTCCTTCAGGAGCGTGTTTGGCTGCCTATAGTCTTTTGGGGAAGCATTCTGAGAAAGTTTGGGATCTTCCTAGCAAGTAGGTTGCCCGGTTGAGTGAAATGTAAAAGAGCATGTGCAGGGTTGGTGCTCACAAGGTAATTGCATTCTGCTGTTGTAACTTGCAGGTGCATTTTTTTTCCTGAGGAACTAAAGCTATTTTGTATAAAAACACATATGTTTAGGGTAGGCAAGCCTGAGGTTTGGCATTGTTTTCACTTCTAGGTGAAAACAAACTTTTTCTAGGAGAATTAATCCTTGCTGTGATATCTGGAGTTGTACTTCATCCGTTTGTGTGATGTAAACTCACAGAATTTGGCACTTGGGGCAAGAAGAGCCAGGAGCTAGAAGGCTCACTTACACCTTTCTTTTCTGTTATTTGATTTTTGAAAAGATTTGGCTTTATCATCAGCTGCTCTAGCGTCAAACACAAAGCAGTTGCCTGAGCTAAACTGTAGGAAGTGCTTGGGCAGAGCAGCTGATAAAAGCTACTTATCTAGTCTGAAATCTATTGTGATGTGTTTGTTATCACAGTAATACCCAGCTATGGTGTTGGATGAACCTGTCTGTCTTTGGTTTTACATAAATAGTTGTGGAATGAACATGGTTTTAAACTAAGATAAAGGTTTCTTTGTCTTGATTCTTTGGGGTTTGAGTTGTACAACTATTAAAAATGAAACTTGTTAATATTTGACAATAGGTCGCCTGAGAACAGAAGAAGGAGAGCCAATGGTGTTGAAGCTTAAAGACTGGCCTCCAGGAGAAGACTTCAGAGATATGATGCCTTCTCGGTATGAATTTACAAATGTTCATTGGTTGTGTGGGATACCCTGAAAATAACGCAATGTAGGAATACTGTTACATTTTGATACCTGCTTCAGCTTTGAGAAGCAGTTGGTCACATGTGAACCATTGTGTTTCTCAGAGATGCCTGACATAGCTGGAAGTGTTAAACAAGTTTTATGATAAATTTTTCTGTAGTTCGTCATATTTATTGCCAAGTAAAGTGAGTACCTAAAATTGCTAATGAGTGGTTAAACTTTGGAAGCTTCCTAAAGCCCGAGTTATTTTAAAATCTCAAGTGCAGTTGAAGTTCATTTTTTTGACAAACCTTTTTAAGTATTCTGTCATTCTATTTAATACTAGTTGAGATGATTACACAAGTAAATAGTGTTACTCCAGAGCAGTTAAATTTATCTTCTGTATTCCTGTGTCTTGCTTATTTTGTTCCTTTTCATGGTGTCCAGTAAACCCCCTGGGAGAAGGACTAAAGTTTCTTGACTGGGGAAAGCTTTTGTTGCAGTCTATTTTAATCTGCTCTTTTTGTCAGTTCCTAACATTAATTTTTTTTTTTATATTACTTTAGGTTTGATGATTTGATGAAAAATATTCCATTACCAGAATACACTAGGAGAGGTGGCAAGCTCAACCTTGCCTCTCGTCTTCCCAACTATTTTGTACGACCAGATTTGGGCCCTAAGATGTACAATGCGTACGGTAAGGAATTTCTCACTCTAAAGGCCATGTTGACCACACATTCAAATTAAAATTTATTAATGAATCCTTGCTGTTGTAGACAATTTGATTAATCCCATTGATCCAAAAACCTGGTTTTGGCTCACTTATAGGTATTAGTGATGTCCAGAGGTTTATATTATTTTATTAAATGTTTCTTGGCCAGGTGGTTTTAAGCCAATAATACTTATTCCCAGTCTTCCAGTCAACTTGCTCCATGTGTGTACACAGCCTCACTTTCCTATAGCTGCCCGTGTGTATTTCTTGTTTTGCTACTTCTGGCTGTATCACTTGTGTGGCATTGCTGTACTGGAATCCCTTGCTGATAGAAGTAAAAGCTCTCTGGTCTTTTCAGATCGTGCTGCTGACAGTGCCATAAGGTTTCTTTTTGTCTTACTAATGTACCTGCTACTATTTTTTTTTTTTTCCTCAGGCTTAGTAACACCAGAGGACAGAAAATATGGCACAACGAACCTTCATTTAGATGTGTCTGATGCAGCTAATGTTATGGTTTATGTGGGTATCCCCAAGGGCCAGGCTGATCAAGAAGAAGGTAGTCTTCCTCGTGTTCTAGGGGGGTCATTTCTGCAACTGGAGGGAAGGTCCTTTTGTGTAACTGCTTGTCTTTACTCTCAACAGAAGTGCTCAAAACCATACAAGATGGTGATTCTGATGAATTGACAATCAAGCGTTTTACTGAAGGTCGAGAAAAACCCGGAGCTCTGTGGCACATTTATGCTGCTAAAGATACAGAGAAGATCCGAGAATTCCTTAAAAAGGTAAGCTGTTACATCTTAAAAACTGACCTTCTGTCTGTGTGGTCTTGCAAGACTTTTCTTCTCCTTTCTAACACAGTTGGTCTGGAAACAAATGTACTTGAGTTCTATCCAAGACAAAACTTCTCGTGTGCCATGAATCTTGTAGGATCTGAGGAGGGTAGAGTTAGATGCAGTGCTTTTCCCAACACTTCTTATAGCACAAGTCGTGATGTTATGTAGTGAACCAAAAAATAGCTGGTTTAAATTTAAGCAAAAACACAGTTTAATCTTAAACTAGACCAGTCTGTCAGAGCAATATGTGGTGCATAAAATTCTTCCTTGTTCTCTCCCTTTTCCTACCTTTTTTTTTCCTCCCCATACCTTTGAGGTTTGTATCAAGGGAAGAACATGAGGTATTCTGGATGATGTTTCATGGGAGTTAAAGGTTTAATAGAGATGTGATGCTACATTCCAAAGGGCTTGTTTCAGTATTTAAATTCACTACAAATGGTCCAGAATTCTTGGTGGTCTTAATTCTGAAACTTCTTTGATGCTCTAAAAGTGGAAAGAGCTAATATGTTGATGTTTAAAAGGATAAATTGGCCTTGTCAGCCTGAGTGCTGTCTTGGGCGGAAGCTTAGAGAGGCTACAGCAGATTTGTTTTGTATTGACAAAGGATAAATCTTACACTTGATAAAACATGATACTGAATTTGATAAGCATTGGCATTTTGAGTTTTTACATCTGTGCCTCACACCTCTTCCTGGTCCCTTGTGGCATATTGCCTGCAGGTGTGAGGCTTTCAGCAGCTTGTCTTGGAGTACAGCCAAGCTGTTTATCTCCTCCCAAATGAGTAGTTGGGCTACAGTCCTGGGTGTAAATGATTGCCACAGCAGATTGGATTTATACTGGAACTTTTTGCAGAAATTGTCTCCCCACAGCCCTCAAACTTCTTTTCCAAAGTGCTTGTTGTGCCTCCCAGTCTTGTATCTCCTGAAAATCTAGTCAGCATCCTCCATTTGGGTTAGTGAGCACACTGACTAGTGCTGGCCTCAGCGCAGACACCTGCTGGATTCCACACTCAGTAGTTTCTCCCAGTTACAGGCTGTAGTAGTGTAAGAGTACTGACCCCATGTATGACAGCAGTTCCCACTGTAATCACACGTGAGTCACTTAACCCTTTTGTTTCTTCCTACTGTAAATCGGGTTTACTTGCATCTCCTATATCCACATTTGCAATGTATCTGTGAAGCAAGAGAGACTGAGAAATGATGAAGCCTTGACACGCTAAGGACTGAACAAGAACCCAGACCTTTCACTGTGTAACTGTTATACCTGAACATGTGGTGTGAGTCCCTCTATCCAGCATGTGCGTGTGCATGGAATACCACAGATACATCCTGACTGTCCTGTAAGACTGGTATAACGCCTGTTGTCTTCTGACTTTCCAGGTTGCAGAAGAACAAGGTCAAGAAAACCCTGTAGATCACGATCCCATTCATGATCAGAGTTGGTACTTGGACCGATCGCTACGAAAACGCCTTCATCAAGAGTACGGAGTTCAAGGCTGGGCTATTGTACAGTTTCTAGGAGATGTAGTTTTCATTCCAGCTGGAGCTCCACACCAGGCAAGGACCGGGGACACGGTTACAGCCTGACACTTGGGCAGACTTTTGAGCACATGGCTAATGCTTGTTTGTTCTCTCTAGGTTCATAATTTGTACAGTTGTATTAAAGTTGCAGAAGACTTTGTATCCCCAGAGCATGTCAAACATTGCTTCTGGCTCACTCAGGAATTTAGATATCTGTCGCATACGCATACGAACCACGAAGATAAACTGCAGGTAACTCACCAATGCTCAGGATAAACCCTGCCTCTCGTAATACTTCCAAAAAACCCACCCAAAACCAACAAAAAACCCTCACCAAACCCATAAGGGTTGTGTCCACACAACCCAAGTTGCTTTTGTGTTCAGATCAGCTTTAATGCATTTGATCTTGAAGAGGAATTTCCATAGGTTTTTGAATTGTTACAGTTTTCTAGTAGTTTTGAGGAAGCCTTCTGAAGCTTCTCCTGAGATTCTTTTGAAATGTTTTTCTTCCATTTATTTTATTTTCTCTCTAGTTGAGCTTGCAATACTCTCCTCAAGCTACAGGGTTTCTGTTTATATCCTGGTAGAATTTGAACCTTATTGTCACAAGTTAGTGATTTAAGCAAAGCTCGTGAACGTGAGAGAGCTGCATGGGGTGTGGGAAAGTGGGAAAGTTGTGCTGGTGTTTTCTGTATGTCAGAGGCTTCCAGCCCCAGCCTAACCATGCTGTTTGCTTGTAAAACTAAACTCCTTTTCTTTTCCTCTAGGTGAAGAATGTCATATACCATGCTGTTAAAGATGCAGTTGGGATACTGAGAGCTAATGAATCCAGCCTTAGCAGACCGTAAAGTAGAAAGCCTTAACCACACACTATGAAACAGAAGCGTTGGCAGCTGTTTTAACTACTCAGTCAGGACCTCTGTGGACTTTGAGATTATATGAATGTTACCTCATCTTCCTTTCAGCAGTACCAGAGGATTGTGGTACTATGTTCTGTGTATTCTTCCAATGTTTACAAACCTGATATGTATATGTAGTAATATGTATGGACTGTGGCATACTGTGAATGCTCAGTTGCAATAGAACTTTATATGGAGTTGCTCTCCAAACTGTACAAAATACCTCCTATAATACTGTCAGAAACTATTCCAAATTACTCATTTGAAAAATATTATTCAAGACATTGTAAAGCTCCAGTTTTTAAAATGTATTTTGGGGTGGGAGGAAGTACAGAGTCACCCAATTTAATAACCAATTTACATAAAAATAAGAATGCAGTTCTGGAATTTCACATTAACATAGAACTAGCATTTAAAAGTAGCTTTAAGCTATTGTATAGTAACAGAGATGGAGGTTAACCATCTTTAGGGAAAGGTATTTAAATTTCTAAATGTTAAAAAAAACTTTTAATCAAATGTCTTCTGTTTGAAACTGCTCTTTAATTTGAACTGATGTTGATTCTCTGGTTTTTAACACTGAATGGTCTACATAAAATTCTTCTATTTCAGATATTGTTCCTTGCCTGGCTTCTTCATTTCACTCTTTAAAATGTAATGAATTTGATGTAGTGCTTTGAAATGCAAAAGAAAATTGCGTATCATACACTGTTCATACTGGTTTTTAAAGCATCTGAAGGCTTAGGGTATTGAATTTAGTGACAGATCTATTTATAGCTTTTTTTTGGTTAACCAAAACGTAGTGTAGTGTGACTACTGCTGCCCTGCCCATGCCAGTACTATGGCCTGTATCAAATGAGTTTTGCAGCTTCAGCATTAAATGGCAGGGTGGTCTAAAATTACTTAGACTGAAAATATCATAAACTTACAAGAGGCAGAGGGCTTGAGAGGGGAAAAGTGCACTTTCTGTCTAATGAGTTAAGCCAAGATAAATGAACTTTTCTGTTCTTCGTGTCCTTTCCAGTACTGAAATGCACGGGATAGCTGTTGGGAAGAGCCAGGCAGGAAGGGGACATCCTAATTAGCCAAAAGTAAAACCTTATGTAACAAATTGACAAACTTTGTGCAAATTCCCCTCCCTGTGGTACTTCACTGGCTACTTATCATCAGCATTAACTGTTCTGAGTCTGTCTCAGGTGATGATTTTTTTCAAAGAAACTTCTTCTTATCCATCCCTCAGTATCCAAAGTGGAGACTCACTTGGTTTATGCTGCTGGCTTAGATTCTGCTCAGCAACACATGTTCACTGTTCAGTGAGAACTTTCCTACCCCTCTTCCTCGCTGAGACCTCCCACAGTAACTAGACTGGCTTCTTTCTAGTTGCTTCACCTAGCTTTAGTGCTAAAGAAGAGCAAGACACCTGTGCTTTGGTATTTCATGCTTGAACTAGCTAACTGTCCTTAAAGGTAATGCTTTAGCTGAATGTATCAAGTTTGAATTAAATGAAATAACACTAATTGCTTTTCTTAGAGGCAGCTGGAGCATGGGTGGGGAGCTGGCACACAGGTGCCTCACCTCCAGGCACTGAAATGAGTCCTGCTGATCCCCTATCTACCTAGGCACTTACCTATGAGAAGACCTAGTATTGGATTTTTAACTTTCTTACTGGTGTGCTGCTGTTCAGTCTGTTTTTACTGCAGATGTTATCTATCCTGTCCCCCTCACTCTTCAACCGTTTTCTTTCCTTTCTGATCTGTCCTCAGATGACAAGAAACAAACAGTCCCACTTGCCCGTTCTGGTTACGTTTGGAGGGTAAGGGAAGGCTTGAATCGCACGGTTCTCCAAACAAGCACACAGCCCTGAAGCACCAGGGTTATGCTGCAGCGTGGGAGCTGTGCTGCTGTTTGCCAGCCATGGGCATGCAGGGGGACAGTGCCTGACCCCTCTTTGCGGCTGAAAGTGGAAGTTGCAGGATAACCTCCAGGCGTCTGTGTGCACTACCTGTTCTTCCCCGCTGGATGTTGCAATACAATTACTTATAAACTTGGGTGTTTCTTTTAGTAAGTCTTCCTTTAACTTAGAAACTCTTTCCTTTGCCTGTGAGGCTCTGGTGGCATTGACATTCAGCAGGGACACAGTGGATACATGCTTTGCAACCTGCCTTGTGGGCGTCACGACATCAGCTTTGCCTGAAGTTTTTCCTTGAGCTGAGACACACCTCTCCTTGTGTTTTGAATCCCCTCGACCCTAAAAACGTGTCATTTAAGCAGGAGATGGTTTTTTACCACTTGGGGCTGTGGGAGAGTGAAGTGGTAGCACCTGGAACGACTGAGAAAATGTCAGCGTAGCTGAAGGGAGCCTCCCTTTCGGGGCAGTGCTGGATGAAGAGCTCTGGCTCATGCCTGTCTGCCTGTAGAACTGTGTTACTGGGTTGGCAGAGGAGCAGAGTGGGTAACAAATGCCACTTCTGCAGCTGTGATGGGCCTCAGCAGTCCGGTGGGTACCAGGTTTAATTTTTATAAATCTCAAAAGACTGACAAAGGTAATGACAGGGCATCAGTTTGAGGCTCAGGTCTAGTCCCAGACCAGCCCAACCGCTGTCCCTAAGAGCGCTCCCTGTCACCTCCCTCAGCACAGCCCAGGGCAGAAGAGCCTGGCCACTGCCTCAGGCTCTAGTGAAACTTTGCTTCGTGAGTCAGGGCACTCCTCCTGCCTCTGCCTGCTGATTCCTTATCACTTTGACACCGCCTTCGCTAAATAAGGCTCACCCATGGACAACCCCTGGACAGAGCTGGGACAGAGCAGCTATTTAACAGCTGTCCTGACTGACAGCTTTTCTTCAACTACACTGTGAAGGCCCTACATGTGATAAAGAGGAAAAAAAAAAAGTTATAGAACTAAGAAGGAGCTGTCAGAGGTGGCTATTGTTTGTGAAGAGAGTTTGAAGTGATGCAAACTGAACGGATGCATGGGAGCAACTGTCAAAAGCAGCTTTAATAAAATTTGTAGTGATTCAGAAAAACAAAAGATCTTACACCACTGAAGGTTTTTGGTAGCAGATGAAGCCAAAGTGCCTTTTAGGGAGAGACGGTACTTGAAGCTCAGAAGGTATTTCAGGACTTTATATCTGAAAATACGTAACATTACACCACCATTGCCATTTCACCACAGCCTCTCACAGGGGAGATGAGCTGAACAGAAAATAATAATCTCTAGAGACTGCACTCCCCAAGAAGAAGTATATTACAGTAGTTTCTTGGAGAATACACTCCCCAGGAAGGAAAAAAAAAAAAATCTATATATATATTACATAAAATATTCTCACATATTAAGTTTTATATTTTGAAGGTAGGACAGAATATCCCATTGCAAAAAAAAAAAAAAAGGCAAACTGTACACATCCGTTTCACCCTTAGCTACGGAGGGTAGCTAATCGCGACTGCATCGCTTCGATGTCTTCCTCCTCGTCAACCGCAGCGGCCGCTCCCATGGGCTCAGGCTCCGGCAGAGCATCTGTGACTTTACTGGGTGCTTTACCCAAGGCCCCTGCAAACAACAAACAGGCTCATTAGTGTGTCTGGTTTTCATTTAATAATTAGCAGCTTTCAGGTACGCATATTTAAAACAATTCAACCCGTCACTTCTGGGGGAGGTCACAGACAAGAACTGTTTGACCTGCCAGCCCCTCCTGAGCCTGCTGGGGAGGGGTGGGTCCCCCCAGCCACGCTGCTCCCTGCTCCCACAGCTGCTCCTGGCCAGGACATGGGATGGAAGAAAGCAAAGCAGGGTGTGAGAAACAAGAGGGAGGAAGAAGGCAGCGGCAAGCACACGGTAACAGCAGGGCAGGAGCTGGGGAACTCTGCTTCGAGTGTGTTAGAGCTGAACACGGCTCTGGTGCTTAGATTTGTCACAAGAAGTTCAGGTAAGGAGCATGCTAAGCGTTACAATCTAAGTCCAAGAACTAAACCGGCAGATCACTACTTCACGAGTTGTAAGGCAGAAGTTGGGAGTTTGGGGTTGGGTTTTGGTTTTAGGGGGGTTTTTTTGGTTGGTTTGTTTTGGATTTTTTTCACCCCAACTCAAGGGCCTGACAGCATCTAACAGCCAGGAATCACAACACAGCCTAAGACTCCAGACAATGAGTTTATTTCCTGGTTTCACTAACAATAGTGTATCTGGTCAATTACACAGAATCACAGAATCACAGAATGTTAGGGATTGGAAGGGACCTCAAAAGATCATCTAGTCCAATCCCCCTGCCGGAGCAGGAACACCTAGATCAGAAATTACACGCATTTCACCTGAGGAATGGAGGATCCTTAAAAGGATCCATGTACAAACACTCCTGTGTTAAAGCCTCAATTCCAGAGCTGCAGACATCAGCTGATGAATTATTCCTTGTGCTTTACTGAACTGCACCAGCCTTCTCAGCCAGTATTCCCCGAGAAACCAGTTTGTCAGAGCACTCTGCCTATTAGCAAAGGCAAAGACACCACTGGGAGAGCGCAGATCAGTCAGAATAAATGGAGACTTCAATTCCTGTGTCTTATTAACAGAGCAGGGGCAAGGCTGTGCTCTCGGCACACACACACAAACTTACCCGCTGTAATTTCAAAAAGGATTTTCTCAATTTCCATCTCCGCTTCCTCTTCCATTTCCTCCTGATCCTCCAGGCCTTCAAAGGTGTCCTCCAGCATTTCCTCTATAATACCAGCCTAGCAGAAAACAAAAAGGCAGCACGTGATGGCCTCAGAAAGAGCAGAGTAGGAGGACACGCTTCCTTCTTTTGAGATCAGGTTACCCCTGTCCAGGCACTTCACAGCCGCTCGCTCGCAGCCCCAGCTTTCTGGATCAAGGCTGCATGAGGGTGGCCAACACACCTGTCTACAGTTTAAGCACGTATCTGTACAACAGGTGTACAGGAACAGCAGTAAGAAAATTGAGAAATACCTGTGTTCTCCCTTTGAAGCCCTCAAGCTATTACTCATCACTGCTGCATGTCTAAACACTGACAAGCCAGCTTGCTCCAAGTTCACAGCTGTACTTACATGCTTCATAAATTGTACAACATGCTGTAAACTCAGTGTTTGACACAGCTTCCCTTTATTCTATCCATGTTAGAAAACATTCCTCTGCAGGGCCTGCACCCCAGATATGGCCAAGTTGTTCTGGTGCACAATGGTAACGTTATTAAGAAATACGCTGATCTAACCTAAACAATCCAGAGGGGTAAAAGGGGAGAAAAGCAAAACAACTTTGGCAGTTGAAAAGAAAATAACAACGACAGGGAAATAGTATATTTTAAAATCGGAGCGCTTTCATCAGATGGAGACACTAAGGAAGGTGTTTTAAACCCAGCGTCAGAACAGGCACTGGCCCAAGATGGGATTTTCAGCTTCCCGTTCCACACCAGGCTGTGGTGGGTCTTAATGAACATTTTCATCTCTGAAAGCACAAAATTCAGTCTCCCCAGAACAGACAGAAGCTCGGGGACACGGGCAGCCACTGGGTAGATGTGTGAATCCTGCTTCGAGACTCGGTCTCACCCCACCCCTGGGCCCACAGGGACCTGTCCCTCCTGCCACCCTCAACCCCAGCAGCTTTTTCCAGCTTCAAGCTTTACATCAAATGGACTGCAGGTATCACTGAGTCAGGGTTTGCCCCACGTAAAGTAACCTGCTACAAAGTCCCCAGCTATTAACGTGCTACTTCAATTTCTGCTCATTAGAGCACACCAAGGGGCCACCTAAGCGATTGCACAGCACGCTAACAGCCACCTCTCATTCACCCAAGTCTTACTTATGTTATAGATCTTACCTTCATCATCTCTTTGGACAACTCCCTCATCGTTGCTTGGATTTCAGGGATTTTTACTAGATTTTGCATAGCTTTCATGACTTCCGTGCTCTTCTGCAATGAACCTGCTACTCTCAGGACAGCTGTGAAGGAGAGGCATAGAAAAGCTTGAATGATCCCTGCACCACCGAAAGCAGAGAAACTACATTCCAAGTGGACAGAAATTTGTTTGTATGTTGATATACCAAGATCAAAATATAACTAGGGGCACTGTGAGGTTTTTGATTTGTGCCATCTAATGTCGCAGTTTCCTAGTCACAGAGAACTTACCTGTTTGAATATAAAATGGTCACTCCTTAATGAAGCAAAATGAAGGTACAGCATTTATTATTTTTCATTTTCATACTGAATTTATTTCAGAACATTACACTTGTAATGTTAACAGAAACCTTGCCTTTAGTGGTCACTTCCCAAGATGAAGCAAGTTAATACAGACCCCAGACTGAATTCTAGATTCCTCCTATTGCTTGGGTAAGTGCATCGGAACATTCCCAGCAAGATGAAGATGCCGGTAGCGGTAACAAGGAGGAGGCTGCTTTTAGTTTTTCCTTTTAAAGGACACGTCAAGCTGTGAGGATGGCCTCCCCTTCCCTGGATGAGGTACGCAGGGAGCTGCATTCAACCTCTCATAACATTACACTTAAGGTTCACATTGCAACTCTTGATTTACCACTCACCTACTGTTAAATTCTACCAGCAACCAGCCTGGATAATGCTGGGGTGGGGGAAATACTTTTGACACTTCAGTAGCATGTTAACCTCCACCAGGTCTGTCCCTGTCTTTAATGCTTTCTGTTTGGCTCTTGTTACAGGCTAAAATGCTCTAAGGTATGGAAAATACCGCAGGAACTCCATTACAACAGGTTTCTGATGTGGATAAAGAATGCAGGAAATACACTGAAAGAGCACAAAGAGGGTTTACAGAGAGCTGGGTATTAAGCCAGAGGCCAAATCGATTTATCCATGTCAAGGAAATCAAACAGTGCCTCCCCATCTCCATTTAGGACTCAGGAGGTATTCCAAGACACTTGCTAGAGAAATAATAATTTACAAGATAAAGGGAATTCTACTGAAGGAAATAAACTTCATGTTACAGATCCTGTCAAAATCAGACAACAACAGGCTCCACAAGGATACAAGGATATTAGGCACGCAGGTGCAATGTTTAGGAACACACATGTGTGCCCCAAATTACTGGAAGAGAGTTCTGCTTCAGAGCACGTGATTCTCCCGTCAGTGCAACCCTCAGGCTCCGAGGAGAGGTGTTAGATATCGGTTGAGCAGCTACTCAAAGGAAACCCAGAGAGCCAGTGAGGATCTTGGGAACAATGAGGGGTAGGAACCCCAGGAAGCTAACTGGGAGTTCCCTGGCTACTCCAGAGCCCAAGGTGGGAATCCCATCTGGGTAGGGTCGGGGAGAAGTGGCCTCCATAACATCCTGCAGACTGAAGGGGCTATTGCCTGTGGGGATATAGGATTCATCATGGGATGCGAGGGAAAAGAGTATTTTTTGAACTGAGAAAAAATTATTATGGGATCTTTTAAGGGGATTGCAAGAATGTGACTGACAACAAGACATGGGTGCTGATAAAGGCACCGCTGTGAGCAGGTGTGGGTGCGTGTGCCTCCTGGGAACAGGTACTCAGCCTGGTCAGACATGGGGACATGGAACTTCAGCAGCCTCACATCTCTGGGCCTGCTACGGGAGGAATTTCCCAGGGTCCTGAGACCCGCTGGAGTCAGCTGCCTTTCACAAGGGTAGGACTGCTTTCGAATTCAGGCTCTGCCTGCATTTGACCTTGGTTCTGAAAACGGAAACCCAGACCTCACCTCTAAGGCTAGAAGCACTCAGAAGTTGTTCTTACCGAGCTGGTTCTTCATCCCCATGAGAACAGAGTTCATGTGAGCTTTGGATGCATAGAGTTTGCTTACAGCCTTCCGAGAGCGGATCAGCTCCTTGGCCAGGATCACACACACATCCCTCTGACCCTTTTTAGCAGCATCCTTTATTGACCGTTTCACCTTCTCCTCTTCTCTCTGGATATCTGGAGAACAGAAAAACACAGCAAATAACAACAAACTGCTAAGGATTTGGAAGAGAAATCAGTCATTTGCTGGGGTGTATTTTCAATGTGAATAGTTTCTGCTTGATTTTGGATTCCCTCTGTTACTCAAAGACCTTGTTCTAGGCTGATTCACATGTTAGCTGATGAATTCAACTAAATATCAATAGGAAAATTCTCAACAGTAAACATCCAGCTCTGTAATTTCCTTTGCAGTTAAGGGTAGTGTAAAGGACCATTCAGGAGTATCACTGCATGAAGCTGAGTTGACTACAAAGAATTCTTAAAAGGCAAAAAAGGTTCAGTAAGAACAAAGCACTCTGAGATGACTACTTGACTTACATCTTCAGAATAACTTCCTGACTATCAAGCTGGCCTGATACAAATATATATATATAAATCTATACACACATATATAACATATACACACACAGTGTAAGACCGCTGCACTGATTTGCTGCTCACAAGATTACCTCTTCCGTATTCACCACCAGATAGCCCCACTTCACCAGGAAGGAACAAATTGTCACAAGGAGTTTAAAACTAGTATTCTCAGCAGACAGATGGGTATTTTGCTTTCCTGTCAGACTACATTCAAAGCTTAGCCCATACGCCCACCTACGGGTGAATTTGGGGGCTGTTACAGGCAATATTGTGCTCACTCTCTCTAAATCCCTGAAATGTGTTTTTCTGAAAAAGATACACTCAGAAAGATCGTAGAAGGCTGATCTCACAGAGGCTAGAAAGTTTCAGACATACACTACCATTAAAAAAAAAAAAAGTGAATTTCTAAGGGTGCATCCACAAATTGAATAGTTACTTAGAACCACAGATTTGTTAATTACTGCCAAAAAAAGCCTTCATCCTTGCAGACAGACTTAATTATTGCCCCCATCAGGCACAACTCATTGAGCCTCAACTGGATACCTAGCCAAGTTCGTACGTGTACTTAAGGAGTTAAGATCTTGAGTTTATCCTGCTCACACTTTACGATACATTAGGTGTTTATATAAACGGGTACATTCAAATTATAAGCTGCCTGCCTGGAGCCAAAGCTATGGATAATTTATCCATAGTGAAAAGTGAAAACTAATACACTGGTAAATCATGAGATATAACTCAAACCAGCCTGTTCAAACTCTCCTGGTATCTGGCTTCATTCAACAGCTTTTTATAAGAGCATGCTGGAGCAGGAGTGCTGAACTGAGTCTGTACAAAATGAGCACCAAACAGTTGGATTTGAAATATGAGACAGAAAACAGGATTCCTTAAATAACGCAGGTTTCTCCAGCAAAGCTGATGTGACTGTTCACACATCTGCCGTGTCAGATAGCACTGGCTGTGTACAGCAGAAGCCAAGTACCTCAAAAAGCTCAGAGTAAGAAATGCAGGAACAAGCAGGGGCTATATCAACCCCCTTCCTTTTCCAGACTTAGCAATAAATTAACCACTAAGGAAGTGTGTCTCTAAGTCTCTAAAAAAAAATAAAAAATATCCTAAAGTATATAAAGAATTCAGATAGTACAGGGTAGGCACACTTTCCTGTAAAGAGCTGAACCTCGAGAACAATTTTTTCTGTCAATGGCTTTGTTCAAATTTGGTTTTGTTTCAGACTTCTTGATTTATACCAGACAGAAGTTACACACAGGGAAGGATCAGAAGGTCCCCTGTTATAAAAACAAAGGCATCAACACACACTTTTTGGCACAGGCCGACCTGAAGGCTTCAGTGGAGCTTCCCACGTGGGAGTTAATGAATCTTGTACTCAAGATGAGTCATTCTCTCAGTATCATTCAATGGCCTCTTTCTCCTAAAGGGCTGGCAGGAATCTGTAGGATCATAATCAGAGAAACATACTCCTTGCTGCTTCCCTGCTATTATCTGCAGAACCGTCACAAGCAGGAGGACATTTGTATGCCAGACATGGGAGTCAGGCAAGTCCCGGCGTACCAGAACAGGTAAGAACCAGCTGAAGTGGTACAGCAGAAAGCACTAGGAGTACTCCAGCAGTACCCAGTAATTATGACATTCACTTTGTCAGGCTAAAAACAACCACAAGTATTTTGTTACTACATTCAAACCAGGGCAGTGGGGCCCTGTACTCGAGTGAATGCTTCCACCTGCTTGACAAACTGCTGAATATGAGATCAGTGGCATAAAACATGCAAGAATGGTTAACTTCACCTTTGAAGGTCAGTGCCAGCCATGCAACTCCAGTGAGCCAAAGTCACTACGCCAGTCTCTCTGCAGCACTGCCAGGCATGGCAGAGGCACAGAGCCCAGCCCAAAGCGTCTGTTGAGAGGCACTTGCAAGCTCAGGAAAGCACAAAGTTATGTATTACCCCAACTACATTGACTCGAAAAACTCAATTCTGAAGTCACAAGAATGTCTTTCATTTCTTCGAACCTACCAAGCCCTCAAAAGCAACCTACACCAAACAGAAATCACGACAACAGCGAGAGTCCAACAACAGATGGATCGAAACAGCGTGTTGCTATATTAGTAACTGCACTGGCTGGGCGAGCCAAGCATTCGAGTGATTCAAGCCCACTCGGTGCATCCCAGGTGGATCCGAATGTTGCCATATCAAAACCCATCTAGCACAGCCTTCCCCAGGGAAACTGAGACAGGTCCCAGCTCAGCATCCTTACTCAAAGATCACAGCAATTTCCTGTGTAAATTTCAGTCAAAATGGTAAAGCATGGCAAAATCCAACCACAGTGGGGAATTTTTGAAAAAAACCTTTAGTGGCACATGGCTGTCACCTTTCAGCAGCAGCCTGCTAGCCTGAGAAGTGTCCAGCAGAGCTGTGTCCTTCCACAGCTGACACTTGGCAAGATGTGAAATCCCAGCACAATACAGGCACTACAAAGCTATTCTGTACTTCATCAGAATTATCAGAGTAACAGATGGTTGGTGGTTAGTCTAAGCTCTTACGTGCTGAACTGTATTTCTTTGAAAGTAACACTGGAATACACAGGGATGTTTAGAGCTGCTACAATAATTAGATTTATATCCATGTCAAAATATCAGATTACAACATAACCCCATATCTATACAGGCCATTGAAAGTATTATGACATGCATAACGTTGAGAGAAACCCAAAATTTCAAGAAACCCTCAATAGTGAATACAGGGGTAATTTGCTCCCATGGAAGATGCAACCTCTAAAACATGCTTTTGCTAACAAGATCAGCCACGTTTCAGTTGATTTGGGTCCAACAAAGTGCCTTGGAGAATGCAAAACAATTCACAAGCATAATGAACGTCACTGTACATTGATTTTCCTGGAAGAGGCATAAACCCTGTCCTCATTTTACAGATGAGGACAAAGGCAGACTTTGTACTGCACGAGCATCTCCAACCAACTTGTATAAATCTATAAGTGGGTGAATATATGAACCCTGCCAGCTTACTCCAGAAATGTGGAGCTGGGGAGGAAAGAGGGAAAGGAGAATGTACTCCTTGAGTCACTCAAAACAGGCATGTGTCTGCCTAATCACCAGATGCTGACACAAAAAATGTCCTTTACCAGCACATCTCATGGACCAATCCTAAGCAGACAAAAAGGGGGAAATAGAAACTAGCCCCAAACCTATTTTCAGACTTTGGGAAGGCAGGCAGAACAGAGAGCAAGAAACTGCACTAGTAGCAGTGTAATAATAAAACACTCCTCTGCTTTTCAAGACCTCTTAGAAAGTGTAATGCCCATAATTTAATAGCAAAGCTCCCACTGAGAAAAGTCTTTTCTTCCCCCCCACCTGTTTGTAATTTCCACAAGCTGACAGCAAGATACTTTTGTTTAGCATGTGCCCTTCAAACCAGTACATACCTGCAGAACTTTCTAAATGTAGAATTACATACCACACTGATACTATTCATTAAGTCAATGTGGTGAAATTCTGGATAATAAGTCTAATTCATCTTATCAAACGGGATTTAAGAGCATTATGTCTTACTGGAAGCATACAACATTCAGGTTGTTTTGAAAACTTTACTTGGAGAACTTCACAATGACACCATTTTGTAACACAGATTAAGTCTTGGCCCGAGGGCCACATTCACCTTCCTTTATTCAATGCCATAGAGCACCCCAAGTTATTAGATTTCACAGCATCCCCCAATTAAAACAACAAAGAAAAGCCCTTGACAGCAGCCAGGGAAAGGAAAAACAAAAAAATGAGATATAAGTACACACCTCTGATCTGTCTATCAACCACTCTCATTTCTTTCCTTATCTTCAAGGACCACTCATTGACCTTAAAAAGAAAAAGTGAGTTACGTGAAAATACAACTTTATGCTTTTATACTTGCATGCAACTTAACTAATATCAAAAGAAGCATTTCAAAATGCACAAGCTTTAAGTTACGAGTGATGTTTAAATATTTAATTAGTCAAATAAAAAAATATTGCAGAGATATCACCGATTATTGCACTCCTCTTACCATTCAGCCAAGGAGTTCAGGAGGATGTGATTTGTGAACCAGAGACGCTCACTGCCTGGCTAACCTCCCATATCACAGCGATGTCCCTATGCAGAGGGAACCTGCCACAGGGGATTTCAGCATAAGGTAGAAACTTTGGCACAGCATGACAGCTACTACTCGTTTCAGTCAGAAGAAACCCAAGGAGGTCTCCAAGCCAACCTCCTACTCAAAGCAGGACCAAGTTCAGAGTTCAGACAGGCTGTTCTGGGCTTCATCCGTTGAGTTTTGATGCTGAGGGTTGAGACTCCCCGGCTGCTCTGGGCCTCTGTTCCAGTGCTTAATCACTCCTGTGGTGAAGACTCTTCCTCATGTCCAATTCAAAATTCTCCTCTGACCACCTGTGGCTGTAGGCTCTCTCCTGTCACTGGGCACACCCTGGCTCTGTCTTCACTGCAACCCATTAGAGGCCGTGAAGGGCTTTAGACCCTTGCCCCTTCACTTTCTCTTCTCCAAGCTAAAACAAGCCCAGTTCCCTCAGCTTCTCCTCCTGTGTCACGGGCTCCAGTCCTCCACCACTTTAGTAGCCCTGTGACATACTCTCCCCAGTTTGTTGACATCTTTGCACTGGGTGCCCACCCTGGGACACTATTTTGCAGGTGCGGCCTCATTAATGCCAAATGCAGCAGAGCAACCGAACAACCATTTGCCTCAACACCACAATTACAGCTTGCTAACGCAGCCCTGTTTGCCCTCATCACTGCAAAGGCACACGGCTAACTCACGTTTATTATCCATGGGAAGCCCAGATCCCTTCTTGCAGAGCTGCTGCTTTCCCCCAGGCTGCCCATCCCCATGTGCAGGGACGGCTGTCCCATGTCCGTAACCCTCAACATCACAAGGTTCCTGCTGGCCCGTTTCCCCGGGTCCCTCTACATGGCAGCTCTCCCCTCCAGGCTCCCTTCCCCTGTATTTGGTGGGGTTCAACCACAGCCACCCCCTCCACAGCTTCCCTCTTCCCAAGATCTACCTGTTCCAGCGCTCCTGGCTCGCCCAGCACAGGGCACAGAAGGAGGTGGGAAGCACCACTTGCCCCCCGCCCCCAGCACATCTCTGGGGAAGCAGAGACATCAGGTAGCAGCCACCAGACAAGAACTGGAAGCATTTGTGGCAAACAGGGAAGCAGAGAGGGGCTGTACAACTCGAGAACCGAAGGTAACAGTAGCATACGAACAAAGTACCAAATGCCTGTGGAGCCCTGATGCTACTTTCATTGTTAGCAGCACAGATTTTGCCAGTACCTAAAAATCCCCCAAGTATTAAGATGACCTCTGGTTCATGGATCCACTCGCACACTGTATGTGCCAGATCAAGAAGTCTAGCTGGCTGTGTGAATAGTTTCATATGAAAATCACCCTGGTTTTTACGCGATTTTTTAAAAATTTCAATAAAAAACTTTGTCTACCTGAATAAGCTTTACAACACAACCATAAAAAAAGCATGAGCCCAGCAGAGCAAAACTGATTCTTAGACTTTAACTGGTCTCAACAGAAATGCTCTCGGTCACAATGAACAAGACCGTGTTGTGACTACAGACAACAACCACCACCTGAGTTGTCCAAGCACAAAATCTGCTGCAATCCCAAACACCCTGTAGCGCTCCATGCACTCACATTATGGGTGTGCAGAAGTTTTGATGGGGTTTCAGAAAGCTCCTGTACCTTCAGCTGAACCTTGGTTTATTACAAGGGCAGGGGGGGAACCAAACATGCAGGACCAAACTGCAGCCTCCCCTCTTGTTCTTCAGAACAGGGCAGAAAATTTCATGTAGATTCATTCCTCACCCTGCTATGACACTGAGAAGGTCCCTCTTCTAGAGTATGCCTACAAGCACGGGGAAGAGACTGAGATAAAACTGAACTCGGGCTGGCCGACTGCCACGTCTCAAATGTACCATCTTCCAGAGGTTTGCTGTACAACTCATTCTAGAACAAATCAACATGCATTAAGCCTTCATGTATGAGCACGACCTGCAACTGTCAAACGCACTACAGCAGGATTCACAGGTTCTGTCTCTGTGATGCACCGCCCAGCACAAAGACACCATTAAACCACAACTGGGTGTATGTTGTCATCAATCCCTGCCAACTCTGACAGCACAAAACGCTTTGATAGCTCATCCCTGTACTGCCCAGGAACAAGCTGCTTCACACAGCTGTTCTCATGAAGCCAGAGCTGGGTGCTTCTGCTGTCCCTGGTCTTCCCAACACTCATCAGTTTTGTGTATAAGAGGAGGAAGAAATCCCACTTAGACAACTGCATGCTTCCAGTGACATGAGACACGGCAATTTGTTGAGGAGTGAAGAAGCCATAGCGCCGATTGTATGCAGGACACCAGGGATGTGGATACAAACCACAGCACAACGCAGCACAGAGGTAGCAATCCTGTGAGCAGAGGCACTTTGGTCAACTAAGGAAGGCTAATTACTCCAAGTACAACTCCATGCTGATTAAGCCAATCCACTTCCAGTTCTGACATAAACAAAAACATAATTCTCACAGCACTGCATCACACCAGTCAGCCAGCAAAACACTAAGCTGAAACAAACCACTCAAACTACACTGGAGGAAAACCACTTTAGCTCAAACAATCCAGACGTGACACTGAAAGCACAGCAAACCCCCAGCTTTAGACAGGCTCAAATGCATCACCAGCTCCTCACAAGGACTGAAGATGTTTGCCCTGTATCGTTTATAAGTAAATTCGCTCCCATCAACAGAGAGCAAGAATACGAATGAACCCAGGGCAAATCGCTGCCATCACTAAAATCTCTCAACCTCTTCCCATCATCAGCCCCCTCCTCTGGTGCTTGGATTGCCTTCTCTGGCCCTATTCAGGGACAGTATCTTGTGTAGAACGTTTGGCAGACATGAGGTAAGTGGTACTGTTTCCTTATCATCCAGAAAGCTGAAATAACTTATTTTTCCTTCTCAATATGTGCAGTTGGATAAAGCAGGAAAGAAATTTTTTATTATCAATGGGTTTCTCAATATCTCTGTTACAGCCTGTGAAGTCACCATGCCAGCCTATAAACCCAAGGCGTGCTCATGATGTCAGGATGACCTAAGTCACTTCTCCCTGCGGGTCAGACACGCCTGTTTTCTGGCACCTTTGTAAACTTTTCTTCAAAGAGCTCCAAGATGACCCACAGACACACGGAGTGGAAAACACAACAAGCTCATCGGTTATGGAAGGGGAAAGAGCAGTCATTGGACACGAAACAACAAGAACTTATAGTGCAGTATGACCACCTTGTGTGGCTTAAATGGTTGTCTGCTGTTTTATCCCACCATTGAGAGTTCCAGTCTCAAAACCCCGGTTCTTTCTGTACTATCTTCCAACACCACTCATGAATGGAGGAAACTACAACCAGACTGCTTGGTGCTCCCACACAGGCAGAGAAGGAAGGGAAAGTACACTACCAAAAGTATATTCCTCATCTAATGCTATCACCCAGCAAGCAACGACTATAACCTGCTCCCCTGGGACCGGGCTTCTACAAAGCAGCAGGGAATATCTGTGACACTGGAGCTCTTCTAAGCCTTCAGCTTCAGTGTCCATCACCTTCTCCCCGTTACTTTTTCAGTACCTCTGATATATTTGATCTTTCCTTCCATCAAAGAGCAGGTTTTTTTATTAACACATTAGTAGAGGTTTATGAAAGGCACCAGTGAAATCCATTCCTATTTGGTTTCTTTAATTTCACTGTGACATTAGAAATCTGCAGGCAGAAGCAAGGCTTACACAGTTTGCATGCAGACTCAACCCCCGCCCCCAAGTCCCAACAGTTCAACTATTCATACTTTTAAGGCTGACAGGAGCCAGAAGCCCTGAAAGCCGTCTAACAGCATCCTACAAACCCCAGAGCCACTGCCTAAGCCTCCCCAAACCACTCCACCCAGGATGCTCCTTCGGCTACTGCTTCTGCGGCCCTGAGAACACCTCCCCAGGAGGGCTCTGACCGCGGGCTCAGCGCGTTCCGGAGCTGCTGCGTTTCAGAAGAAATTAGAAAACCGACGGCGGGTGCCCACACCCTGGGGACACACTACCCGGGCTCCTCGCCCGCTGCTAAGGCTCGGCCACCGCAGCGACACCCCGGTACAGACCCCCCCAGGGCACCCCGCCCGTTCCAAACCCTCCTCTCCCCACCGCCGCCCCTCAGTCCCCCGCAGGGTGCAGCCAGGGGATGCCGCCGGCACCGCGGGGCGAGGCCCAGCCCGGGCCCAGCCCCTCCACAGCCCCCACCCAGCGCCGTAGCAACACCAGACACCAGGCCACCACCCCCCCAGCCACACGCCCCCGCCGCTTCCCAGCCTCCGCCCGAGGCAGCGGCACCGCCGGGTCCTCACCAGCTCCTTGGGCGGCTTCTCGGGGGTCTTCCCGAAGAGGCCCATGGCGGCCGCCGCCTCACGCCGCCCGGCCCTTCCGGGTTCCCGTCCCCGCCCGCTGCCAGGGGCGGGCGATCGCTAGTGCGCATGCGGGGGCGACCCTGCCCGACTCCGCCCCTTCACCACTGGAGACTCAGATCCGCCCCGCCCTCGCCGCACTGCCCATGCGCCGCTAGTGTGGGAGGGGCGAGTGATGCCTGAGCCGTCCCGCCACACCCCTCGCCACGCCCCTCGGGGGGGTCCCAGCAGTCATCGAGGCCCGGGCGCAGCCGCACTGCACACGGCCCTGCACCCCTGCACACGGTCCCATGCAGCCCCTCCCGCCGCTCCACACAGCGGGGTGGGCAGGGACGAGACTCGGGTACGGGGGAGTTGACAGGGCTTGGGGGGTGCTGAGGGCTGGCCAGGCACCTTCTCCGAGTCAGGGGTGTTGAGAACGGGACCGGCAGGAGTTTATGGTGGCTTGTTCCTGTCAAGAGCAATAAAAGCAGATGACAGAGCAGGTTATGTCCCCACCTGCCCTCACTCTGTCACACGGGTTCCAGGAAAGCACAGTAAAATATTTATAACATCTAGTTGTGCAAGGGGTGACTCAAACTATGCTTCGTATCTTTCCCTCACAGCCCAGGGAAGGCCTGCTGGAGACTCAGAAAGAGCAGCAGCTGCTAGCCCAGAAGATGTTGCCTGCCTTGTCTTCAGCTGCCAGCGCTCTTCAGAGATGTCCCACCAGCAAGGCCTGGCTTGTCTCCATCCTCTGCAGTCCTTTCCCCAGCAAAGGGAGGGTAACCTGGCCAAAATTAACAGCTTGGAGCCACCCTGCTGGTCTGCAAGTCACTCCATCTCCTTCTGTGCCCCAGTGCACAAGCTGAGACACAGAGGACTAGAAACAATCACTGATGAGTGCAGAAGCTTAGGAAGAACAAGGTGCTATTAACTTAATCAAACTCTAGTGCCTTACAATTATACTTCCCCTCATAATTTAATTCCCAAAAAAGGACTTTTTAATAACAGTTACAAAAATGCACAGTTCATCTTTGTCTTTTTTCCTTCCAAGACTTAGTGCAGAATAAAGACAGATCTAAATAGTCTTTGGAAAGAAGAGCTCTCGTTTTGGTCTGGGTAGCAGCAGTGGGAAAATCAACGTAACAGAACAGTAATTGCAAAGATCTTCAGAGATGATCTAAGTCCATCCTCTCTTAATAGCAGAACGAAAAAACAATTCCCTTAATTAAACCTACTGACATAAGTAACCTCACATCAATTGTTTTGACATCTTCTGTTTACAGTTGGCCGTGAACTTTCAGGCATGCAGAGAATAAATCACTACTTCAAGAATGTGTAGCATCTCCGCTAAGACACTTTAGGAATACTAGCACAACCCAGCCCAGCGAGGCAAAACAGGCAAGCAGCGAAACTGCTGACCTTGTTATAGGCACAGTCTTTGCTCTGTTCTCCGGATTTTAAACTGTCAACACATTGAGTAAGGGCTGTCTGAGATCCTGCATTCCATTGAAAACAATCCTACTTGGATGCTTCTGCTACTGACATAAGCATTTCATAAAATAAATACATCCAACTGTTCTTTCTTTCCTGCTGGGACTACCAATGCACTCCACCAGCTGCTGTACATTTTGAAACAGATGCATCCGCCAGAAACTGGATCACAACAATTTATATAACGGACAGGAGGGGACCAAACCTTCAGTCACAGCTATCTACTGGTCATAATTATCTGCTCACATGGATGTGCCCTCTGTGCCTCTCCTGCTAATTAAACACCCATTTGTGTCATTCATCAAAAGAATTGGACTAGTAGAGCAACTGAGGTCATTAAAGCCAGTTTTCAGCTGAAACAGGTGTGCGCAACGGTTTGCAAATAAGGCTGAACCTGTGCACAGGAGCTGCTGGGGCCAGGCTTTGTACGAGGAGCTCAGCTTTCAGCAGCAGAGCCGTGCTCTGGAGACACGCAGTGCCCCAAGGACGTGGCCTTGCTTGAACTTAACTGCTCACGGTGTTTGGAAAAATGCCGAGGTACCCGCGAAAGGCCACAGTGGACTGTGCTACAGTGGCTCGCTTGTGTATTTCAGTACATCACCTACAGCCTTATTTATATTCACAAAAGTTTTCCTCCTTTTCCCCTTTTGAGATGGCAAGGCCTCAGTTCAGTGCAGGTTTCAAGGCAGTCCTTAAACAATGTGGATTTCAACCCCAGCTGCTTATGATAAGCCCATAGGCTAAGTGTCACGCTGCCACATAAATTGAGGCAGAAATGCTCTTTGCCCTCATTATGCCTGTCCACTGCTCTGCCACGGCTGTAATGACAGAGAAAGGGCATGTACTGACAGGCCTCAACTGGAATAAAAATCACTTTCGGGAACACAGGAGAGTTGGCTGATATTATGCCCCTTCTACCTGCCCGCTTCAGTACTGCAAGTGGAAAAAGGAAACGAGAGAAGAAAAAGTACTTTCAATTAAAAATAGCTCTTCCGATAATTAGAAGAATATCCTCTTGGGAGGACACCTGGTAACTGAAGGCATGGAACATTTGTTATTAAAAAAGATAGTGGCCAGGTACCCTGGGCAGATAAAACAATGCCAGACAGCTTTGTGAGTGCCAGCCTCTCAACCTTCTTTTTACATTTCCTATTATCATCTTCATTTAATTATTCTCCTTTCATACCACACAGGCAAGAACTAGGAGGGAAACTAAACGAGAAAAATGAAAACACCTTTCTAGTTTAGCCTTTTCTTCTGCTTACATCATCTCATGCTTCCCTCCCGAACCTTTCTTTTTTTCTTTCCAACCAACATTTCCTTTCTGGATTTTCAGCCAGATGATTTCTCAAAGGTACAACCAAAACCACAGTTTCATATTGAAATATAAAGAAACAAATAGGCTCAATATTTTATGGCATCAAACAACTATCACTCTTCTCCAAGAAATCAGAAATCACTTCAAAATACCCACATATGGAATCTGGCAATTTTTACATTTACAAGCCACTTTTGTCACTGCATGACAATATTCTGCTACTTCACGATGGTTCACTTTGAGGCTGTAGAGGGGCTACCCTAAAGTCTTCCTAGATGGCTGCAGGTGAGGGTGCTGGAGAGACAGCCAGTAGAAGAGGGTCTCTGCCTGATAAAGCAATTCGTAATTAACTGGAAAACCACTGGTCAAGCAGAGAAGCACCTCAATGCAGAGGACTTAGGAAGGAAGTAGCTCTCAGTGAAACACCACCACCTCCACTTGGTGCAATGAAACACCACCACCTCCACACTGGAGCAATGAATTCCTGCATCATTTGGAGATTATTTATTAGTCACAAAATTTGTGAAATATTTTTATTGTCTTCACAGATAAATCAGGCCAGCAAGACATCTGTAACCATACACACAAAATATTTATCAAAACAATTAACATTACAAATCTCCTTTTAAAATAATTTATTTCACCAATTTATTTTTAAATGGTACTGTCTTACAACATACATTATTCAACAAAGATGTGCCGAACAGACACTAAAATAAGAAACACTTAAATTAAGCAATTGTCTCCGATTAGAATTTCAATTTCACGCACATCCTAACTTGTAAACGTTTGCTGGAACACGTTTCTGTTGTAGGTTTGATTTTTGTGCTTACAAAAACAGCATCAAGTTTCCAGATGTTGAAAAGAAAAAGTTATTGTACGATAAGTATGCGTTCAGTTCAACATACAAGGCAACCAAATGATTCTGTCGTTAACATTAGCATCATGTATATTTTAGTTCACTGCACTAACATTTAAACTAAAATTTCAAACCACATAATATTTTAAGTGACTAACATTTAAAAGGCAAGCAGTAATATCCTGAAAGCTTACAAAGGACATCAGCACACAGCTACGATGGAGGATCATTCGACAAAGGCTGCGGATGTGTGTATGGCTGCTTTTTTTTGTATGAAGCCCACCTGCAGACAGGGCAGCAGTGTCGCCCCCCGGCCAGCCACATCACGATGCAATTCTGGTGGAATACGTGGCCGCACGGCAAGCCCATGAGCAGGCAACCGTTTGCAAAATTTTCTAGACATACAACACATTCTGTACAGTGCAACATCTCAGAGGGCCAGGCTGACCAGTCTGGCTCCACGTCACCTGCGGTGCTGTATGAGCCGTAGGATCTCGCTTTCCGTTCATACGGCTCGTGATGATAATATTTATTGGCACACGAACAGGTCTCAGCACCACACCGAGGCTCTCCTTCACTGCGCCCGTGAAATGTGTTTAGCTCATCGTCCTCCAAGCCTTCTTTTTCACTACTGAAAACCTCTCTGTTTTCACTGTCAGAGTCACTTTCGCTGTCTTGAAAGTTCTCCAGCATTTCCTCATCAGAATGGACGCCGAGGCATTTAAACCTCCACATGGGTAAGTTTTTTATGTAATCAGTTGGTATCAGAGGGTGAAGCCAGAGATCGGGGAAGGCCAACCGCTCTAAGAACAAATCCGGGTCTTCATCCCAATCTGAGTCAAAAGGAAAGTGTTGAAAAGAAGCAATAGGATGAAACAAGTAGCTGGTGTACCAGTCCCACAGGCTCGACAGCCACTCCAGATTATTAGCATTTACTTCATCGGTGTTGTTATTGCGTCTTCTCTTCTTCTCAAAGTAATCAATTAATAAACCATGACCAAGGTACGTGCTGAGGAAGAGAGCTGGATGTGAAGAGTAGAACATCCAATCGGCTCTTACCCAAGAAGCCAAAGTAGTTGTGTTAGAGTACCTGAAGAGTTTTAAACTGTACTCGTAAAAGCTGTCTAAGTACGGTAGTTGCAAAAAACCTAACACGGGTAGCCAGGAAATAATTAATAATGAGTTATACGTCCCTAAAGTGCTTATAAGAACCACAAAACGCTTTATAGTAGCACCTTGTGTAATAAACAGGTCCATCCAAGCCATCAGATTAACCAAAACTAAGCTTAAAACAAATAAATCATTAACTTCTGGTTGTAACGAGCGCAAAAAGGTATCCATGGCACGTAGTGATATAAATTCACCGGTGTTATTTCCATACCTGTAAATCCCCTCAGGAGTCCTAAGTATGTACGATGGTGTCTTGTAGATACCAATTTCTGACATGTAACTTTTATTGTCCCAGTTTTCAACGTTCACAAAAATAAACTCTACTCTTCCAGTAAACTTTACACTTAGTGCAGAGAAGAACGCTGGAGGCTGGTCGAGGTTGGCAAACAGGTATATTTTTACACGATACTGGTCGCTTTTGTTCCATTCTTCTTTTAAATGTTCGGAGTTGTAGATGGTTTTGATCCGAGAAGCAGCATGGGCTGTGATCCATTTGAAAATGTGCTCCACTTCGATTTTGCGCCCGTTGTATTCCTTAAGCATTACTTTTCCCTTGGAGGTACTGGTTTGTGGAACCGACATAATGAGGGTGGATTTCAGCCAGCCCCTCCTCCTGCAGTATCTACAAAGAAAATGGCAGTTAGATTACAGAGTTTCATACCCCTGCAGCTGCAGTTCTTAAATTTCTGTTATAAGCCCAAAAATGAGACATGCTGAGCACCTGGGAGTCTTTACATACAATAGTAGGAAACACGGGCACCCAATATTTGCTGGCAAAGGGTATTTTTTTCCTGCAATACATTTGCTATCTATCTTACAGAAATATTGTAGACATATGTATTCATGAAACAGGAAAAGGAATAGTGTTAATTTTCACGGGTCATTATAGTAAACAAGGAACTGGATTTGGAACTGGATTTGCAGACACATTAAGCTGACTCTTCTCTTTCACTCTAAAGCTTTAGTACTAGAAGCTACTTTTCCTTAGCCTTCCAGCCAAGAAGATAACCATTACAGCGTAACTCAACGTCCCACAGCTTTCCTGAGCCTGCAGATAACTTTCCCAGTGCATCCCTCCATCCTAGCTTTGCCAGGCAGCCGTGGGGTGAAGTTAACACGACACTGGTCTGGTTGGAGTTGCTTTAATGAAGCTGACAAGCATCTGCTTCCTACTGGGGCCATTTTGGAAGGATGCAGACAGGCTAAGAAGTCTGGTGAGAGAGTTCACCACAAGACTGGCAGAGGAGGCAGACACATTCTGCCAGATGATTTGGGCTAAAAGAACACCCCCTCTGGCAGGCAGAGTGCTGAGATTGGGACAAACTCCAAATCCATACCTAAAAGAAGAGGCTCTTCAAGGCTGAATCCTGACTCATGGTCCAGACCCCAGTAACTATGAGATGAGTCTGATGACTCAGAAGATCCCTTCTTTCATGCATCTTTTGTATCAGTGTCATTACACCACCCAATTTATTTAGTCCTCCTTTTAGGAAATGCCTGGCAAGTTTCAACAATAAGAACATCACAGAGCCAACAGGCATGCAAACTGTCTCTGAAAATCCTGCAGGGGCCACCAGCCTCATTCACTAGCCATCTTACCTACATCCTCTTTGGTTTTGGTCTATCAACATATATTTAGACAATTACAACTCCCCATCTCGGGAATCTGACTGTACATTTTTAGGTGGAGCCACATTATCCTACTAATAGAGGTATCCTGACTATTGTAGCAGCGTGTTCTTCTGAATTTTGGCTTCAACCCAATGAAAACTATTCACAAGGCTTTATTCAACAAAACATTTCTTGTATTAAGAAAAAGAAAATTAAAACATAATATTTGATCATAACATTACGACTAGTTAGGAGCTATGCAAAGATAAACACTGCCAAATTTTTAAGATGTTCAACTATCAGTGTTTTAATTATGCAAGAGTATTTTGCATAAGCACTGCAAAGTCTAAGAATTTTATTTTATTATTAACTTTGAGATTTCTGTAAACATGGAGGACTTAAGCTGCGTAAGACATGTGCATATCCCTACATACCACTCGATTTCTAGACAAAGTTTCCCATCATGTGAAGCAAATGCTTCCAACAAATTGTTAAATTTCTTTTTACAACAGCACAGAATTATTAATAGCTTCTTTGGCTCTGCTCTTCTTCCTTGTTTTAGATCATATGCAAACAGCAGTGAATCTCGGTTGTCAAAGGGCGTATGCAAGTTTGTATATAAACATACACACATTTGTCAGGAACAGGATTTGTCAGTAACTGACAAAAGCAGCCACTGTTTGCTAGGTTCATGCTAACCTGTGTTTCTGCTTTCCAGATGGCAATATAACAACTCTACAACTGATACAGTTCTCTTATATGGGCTATATATACATTCAGCTTTGTCCTAAACAAGCACAGTTCTTGTCCCCAAATGCCCAGACTGTAAGGCCAGATTCTTCCATACATTCCCTTCCATTTCTGTGTTACACTCTACATAGTCTTGCCAGGTATTTCCCACGTGGTGCTTTAGGAAGCTGGAGATCTGTTTTATGATGCTGATAAATAATGTAATGGAGAATTCTGAACAGACTTTAGTAGAGATAAAAATGTGAATAAAGCCACCTTCTGTCACAGCTACTTTTACAACACAGCAAGCCCAGCTGCCCGAACACAGCTGAGCCTTAAAATATTCTTGGGATTTAGATAATCCTTTAAGAATATACCTGGGGTCACTGGAACAGTTAAAAGTGCCTGTACGTATGCCGAATCTTGATACTTTCTTCACCATTTTCTCCCAGTGGACTTTACCCACCAGCGGGCTTCTGTCATTTGCTATGACCTATTGCCAAAAGGAAATAATAATTTAGTACCACAGTAAGTTTGCTTCCCGAAATAAAGAGCAAGTTTCATGAAAACAAGAGATCTAGTCACCCTTGATACTGTTTTCCCCTTCTTCTAGAACATACAACTTGTATATACAGCTGGTAGTCACACTGTCTTTGGAGAGCGAAGCTCTAAGCCAGAAATACAGTTTATGTCGAAATACAACAGTGCACCATAATTTTAAGTACCCGTTAAGATACTAAAATCAGTGTTAGTTAATTAAAAACGTGGCAAAATAACAAAACAGTTTGTACCAGGGGAGAAAGGAAGAGGGTGCAGCAGGCTCATCTTCCTTGCAGTAAAAAAAGACCATTAGTTTATTGTTATTCTCCAACAAAAGTTACAACATACCAAAGAAAACGTCTAGGAGCAAGTAAAATGGGTTAGAACGTATGTACCTGGCACCAGGTCAGACTGCCAACAACTGCTTCTAAGCAGTGGAAACGAGTGATTAAACTCCCAGATAATGCCTAAAAATCTTGACTCCTTCCAGATCTGCCAGTGACTCACTCTGTAACTTCACATGACTGCTCCACCAACTCCAACGTCCTATCTGCCATTTCAAGAGGTTAATTCACTGGGATACATCCCAAGGTCTGATTTGTTCTAACCTAAGATATTAAAGCAGTACTTCAGGTTACCTAGATGTAAGCTTCCGCAGACAAAAATGACAAAGAACAAGCACTTGTCCTCTGACTTAAAACTGCACAGGAAGGAAAAAAAGTAAAAAGAAAAAGAAAATAAACCCAGAAAACAGAGGGGAGAGACGGGAGACAGGCAAGAGAGGAGAAAAAAAAAGAAAAATAAAAAGAAAAATAAAAAGAAAAACCTGCCTGCCTGCAGCTGACAGGTTAATTTTGAATGACATGACTGATCATGCATTATTCCATGAGCCATCGCAGTTTCTATTTTAGAAATGCCTCACATGCTTCTGCAGGTTGACTGGCAACCACTTAAAATACTTTTTTAAATTAAGTTTTGAAACTTCCATTTGTTAGGTATTTGCTTACCCACCATGAAACTTCTCCCAATCATTGTCTGACTTAATAACCTGAAATGTCAGCTTTCCTCTGGAAGTTAGGTTGTCGCCATGAGTAACAGTTCTCTGTGTACAGGCTGAGACACAGAGCTGGAAAGTGCATCTGGCCTTTGAGACTCAAAAAAAATTATTCTGCTTTGTGGTAAGTAGCATCCTCACCAAAACTAAACATCAGAGAATTCACTGAACAGAACATTCTACCTAAGGAAACAAAGTCAACCTGAAGTTAGAGATTACACTCCCATTCCACTAAGCCCATGTTCAAATAAAACCACAGGTGAACATCTAGATAAGAATCCTTCAAGTTATTCTCAAAACATGCACATCACATAGAAAAGCTTTTGATTAGCTAAACAGAACCTTCAAGCACTGAGACAACCAGCTACTGTGGCGTCATAAATGCATCCAACATAGTAAGGAATCACCACATTTTATTACAAATCTGACTCTTTTTACTCAACCATTTTTAAATACCAGTTTAATTCCTTTCCTATTAAAAAGCCTTTCCTCTTAGGGAAAGTTATTTATGCTGTAGGACAGCGACAGAACTAGTAGCTTGTATTTTGTAACTAGATAGAGAGAACCCTACTATGGTTTTACACACTCAAGCTTTGTAAAATTTCTTGGGCTCATGATTTTTTATGGCAAGAAAAAAACAACCCCAAAACAAATAAACAGGTCCATTACAGCTGCTCCTCGCAGACAACACCCACTTACAACATTGGGAGTTCACCACACAGAGACGATTTGTATTTTGTATTTTGGAAAGCAGGCATCATCTCTGTAGATGAGGGAGCCTGAGAAAATGCTGCAGGTTAAGCAATCACAATGTAATTCAGTTTAAATTAAAGATAACTTGCAAACACTTGTAACAGATTTTATTTAAATGTGAATTTTGATGAGCTCAGAAATTTAGCTTAAAAACCTGTGACTGAGGAGACCTGGAACTGAATGCAGAAGAGGTCTGGAAATTTTTCAAGTCTGAGGTGTTAAAGCTATCAGGATTTTCTGTTTTAAGCAAAGGGGAAAAAAAAGTTGTCAAGTCCTGCACTTCTTCCTAGCAAGAGCTTCCAAAAAGATGTTAGAAATAGTATGAGAATCTACAAGGAATGACAAAAGGTCAAAAGGAAGAGCCAGCAAAGAAAGATATGCGAGAAATTAAAAAAAAGGAAAAATTAGCAATTCAAGTTAGACCATACAAAGAATACCACAAGCTGCACGAAAAGGTTTTTCAGTCATATGAATAAGAACAGGGAGAAAAGCAGCAGGATCACCATACAATGAAAATAGGATAGAAAAGTAAGATAATTTTCGTTTTTAAAATGAAATAATGCTCTGACTCAGCAGGTAAACAGGTGTATATGGCTGGCCATGGACAGGTTAGCAAGTTTATGGGAACAGACCATCATTTAAAAGTTTATTGAGTCTTATTGCACTTCTGAGTATCTTATAAATTATTTAATTGTCTGATGGATATGTGGCTACGTAACTATAGGGCATGAAGTATGCACTGTTCCTCTAATACACTGGAGGGAGACCTGTTTATAAAGTANTGTGCCCCATGGAAAATTTTCAGGAGAACTGGAGATAAATTCTTATAGTGAGTTAAAAAAATAGTTTTAAATTGAGTAAGAGATTGGCTAAGGCAAGAAAACATAAAAATGTCAGAAAGGTGCAAACAGACTTGGTTAATAGATTTACTTTAGAGCTCAGTTCAGCAAATATTCCTATTAATGCTCTTCCTGCAGAAACTCGAAGTCTCCCAGAGCCATTTGTAGATGACATAAAACTGGGAAGCACGTCTATGTACAAAAGAGGATTATAACGCCGTACAGGAAGAACTGCACAAATC
>VZTO01012248.1:0-11211 GCA_013400615.1 Syrrhaptes paradoxus
GGCTGGAGTGTGGTCCTGCCCCCGAGCCACAACTGCGTTCAGACTATTAAAGGTGGCAACTCCATCCACCAGTTCCCCATGGAAAGGGAAGTGTTAAACTCCCACCCAGAAAATGAGAAAGGGCACCAGTGCTACAAAGATCTCAGGCAGCAGCAAATGCAGCTGATGTGCACCAAGGTACGCGGCCTTTTCCTGCAGCACCATCTGAACAGAAAGCGATCCCCAGCAGCCACAGCTCTGGCTCAAATCAGCTGTCTCTGCAGGTGTCCGTCACTTGTAGAAAAGAATCCCTCCAACATTTTCTGTATTCCCTCGGTATGCACACAGCCAGAACTGCTGCAGTGCTCTCTCTGGAGGACCCTCCCGCCATGCTCACCTTTCATCACACACGTAAAGACGACGATATCCGGATGTAAGCGTTCCTTCTGTGAAACTACTGTTTAAAAAAGAAAATGCCTTCCTTCTCTTCTGCTCACATCAGATGTGCCAAATCCTCCGATTCTTTGAATCCATACCCCTTGTACAAGGCACAAATACGGGGCTTTCAGGCCGACCGAGGCACCAACCACACAGCCACACTCGCTTTAAAAAAAAAAAAAAAACAAAAGTAACACATCATCCGAGCAGGGTGAAGCAAATCAAGATTTTCATTCGTTTATTGAACTCCTACCTACCTAGAAGCAGATCTAACCTTTGTTCAAAGCTCCTACGCAGCGTCACCTGGAACATATCACTGCCTGACCCACCCGTGAGCCGGCATCCCCACCCCAGCTGCCCCCCGGGCATTGGTAAGGAGGCACTGGGACATCCTCAGGCAGCCTGTGCCCTTCCCAGGGTTTTGCAGCTTTGTTAGAACCTCGGGCTACAGACACACCTGCCTCCCTGTCACATCTCCCCTCTCGTATCTCAGACTGTGAGACTGCACCTTACATCTTAAACAGATCAGAAAAAAGACAAGCCCAGGAACTGCTCCCGTGTTATTTATTTCAGCTGCTGGCTGTCAGAGACGCCTGCACACAGATGTCACACTGATGTACATCCACACAGCCCAGGGGCTACCGTGGGGCTATGCCTGCTGCAAGGCACTGAAGAGCCGTCCTTTGCATGCGACACAGCCCGTGTCTGGGTTTTTAATAGGTTCCTCCTGAAGCAGATTGCTAATTGCTCCTGATTTTTGCTCTTCTAAAATAAGCTTAAGACTGCACTGTGCAGAGATGCTGCAGCAAGCCTAAGGCATTGCCCACCCACCTGCAACTCAAGCCTCAGCAAAGCGGGGAAGGCAGGGCTGCAGCCAGCCCCACAGCCCCCGCTCCGCCGCTGCCACGCTGCGTGGTCACCGCTCGGTCCCAAGATGTGACCCAACATCGAGACTCCGAGAAACAGCAGGGACCCAACAGCCCCCCATGCAAGGGGATGAACTCCACCCAAAAGTCACAGATTTCAGCGTGTCAGCAGAACACCCTGAGCTCCCACCAGAGCCAGCGCATGCCCGGCGGGGCTGGCAGCACGCAGGCAGCTGCCCGCTGTTTTCCTCCAGCCTGGCTGGCAGGAGGGTGGTGGCAGAGCTGTTCCCTGTGACTGCTGGGCCAGGGATGGGTCCCCAGCAGGAGCAGGGTGCCCGGAGCCCACCCTGCAGCCGCAGAGCTCTGGGGTGCTCTAGGGTGGGACGGGGCAAGGAGGCGAGCAGGGGACACACGGGGACATCGAAGAATCAAGCCTTTACCCCACCTGTTCCTCCCATTCCAGCTAACTGGGAACAGAGGTCAGCCTTCCCCGCTCTTGTTCCTCTCCATCCCATTTGGCATTCCCTCCTGCATTCTCCTGGATTTCCCAACGTCCAGCTCCTCTGCTGCAAGCACTGCTGCCCTGGCCCAGTCCCTGCCGAGCCAACAGCATCCACGGAACCCAGCAGAGCCTTCGCTGACATCTATCCCATTTACCCTCAGATGTTTGTCAGGAACAATTGAAAGATTTCACGTTCCATTCTCTCTGCTCAGGTTAGATCCAGCAGGAGACAGCCCTGCAGGCTCCTCTCCAGTTCCAGCTACTGGCCCCTCTGCTGCACGTTAGGTGTTTGTCGTCTGGGTGAGCCTGGGGGCCGTCCAGCATGTCCTGAAGATGGTCAGACCCAAAACTCGGCATCTCTCAAAAGGAGCACATGTACCCCGTTACTGTAGATTCTCAGTTGTAAAGCCCTGTCAAAGTAAGGGCTTATTCACCGCTGTGAACTCTTCTCCAGAGCAGCGGGAACAGATCTGAAAGCCACAGCATCCCTGCACTAGCCCCTGTGAAACTGCGCGAGCTCCTTCCACCGCCTGCAGAACCGCAGACCAGCCTGGGTCACCGGCTCAGTTTTTCATTAATCCAACAGTGGATCTAAGCAAACCAACCATTTAACTCTATACTTAGTATCTCTAGAGCACCTTGTAATTACTAGCTCTGGTTCTCTTTTATCTGACAGCTTCTCCAAACATCCCGCAGATCTCTTGGTACATCCCAGATCCTCCCAGCCCACCTTTCCCCTAGCTGCCATCCCAGCTGCAGCACCAGCTATGGTATTTTTATCCCCTCTGCTGATTCACTATTGTTCCTGGCATATTGAGAAGCTGCTTTAACTAAATTTCCTTTTGACGATATCACATTTTAACATGTCATTCTGACACTTTGCCTTTTCAAAACCGATTCGGAAGAGGCATCCTTTGCCTTTTTGTGCAGAGGGGTGGGGGGCATTGGGCATTTCCTTGTGGTGCACATTCTGTCCTCCTCCCCACTTCAGTTCAAAGGAGCAGAACGTGGCTGAATCTGGCAGAAATGGTACCGGCTTGGCGAGAGCCCCGAGATCACCCAGGGCAGCCAGCTCAGAACACGCCTGATTTGACGCAGGGGGCACTTCGGAGAAGAGATGCAAAGAGGCACCAAGCTGCTGCTCTCTATTCTGAGCTGAAGGACAGCTGCTTTTCAGCCCTCCCCCGGGTACCTCCTCAGCTGGTCTTAGGATGCTCATTCACACTGAGCCAATACCGCCAGCACTAACTCAGGCTAATTGGAAAGAGACTAAAGCAAGCCATCAGAACTGGGAATGTGTTACACAGAGAGACGAGGGATTTTCCACAGGTTGGCTAATTACTGAGATGCAAGAAGGACAAGACACCACACTGAACAGCAAGGGCAGGCTCCTGCACTTGGGGTACCTGCCAGACCACCAGCAGGAAAGAGGAGGTACCCTAAAGTCTCAGTGGAGAGACATCTGTCAGTCCAGCCACAGAGCACCTTACCCCAGCTCATCCTACAACGGTAAATCAAGACAAAAAAAAATCAAATCCTTAACTGGCGTTGTTTTTATAATGTAGCCCTGCGTATTCTTGTCCCTAAATGCCATGGGATCCCAGGGATACTGAAGAGGAAAATCTTTGTTTTAAATGACCCGGTGGCTGTGAGGTACTACAGCATCACTGTAAAAGCAGACACCAGAGACTGCAGGGCAATCGTGCTGTGCCAGCAGGGAGACAACTGCCTGTGCATGGGTGTTCTGTCTCCTGAAGGGAGATTCCTTTTGTCACTAAAATTCTGTCAATGTCAGCAGAACAATCGAGGAACTAGGTATGATACAACTCACTGGTATTTGGGTTTTTGTGCGAGATTTGCTCCTTTCCTCAGAGACTCACAACAGAAGATGACTTGTGCTGGCTACGGGCGGTCAATATTGACCAGTATCGCACCGAGCCGTCGGTCTGCTCCTGCAGAGCCGCGCCAGTGGATCAAACACTGGCAGCAGTCGTGCACAGGAGCGGTTTCAAGCTCAGTGGAAAAACAGAAGAGATTCATCTCCCCGAATTGAGAAAACAAGGCTTTCACTGCTGCAGCGTGGCGAGCACTAAACCAGCACAGGGTCATTATTCTCTCTCTACATGCACATGACCGCTGAAGCCTCCATCCACACTCCACTGCTCGTTCCGCCCTCTGACCTGCCTCGCCATTTCTTGCCCATCCTTCTCTAAGGACTCCTCACTCGATATCTTTGCCGACCAGGGCACTCCTGGTTCATCACACCACATCTGGCTTTCGGAGCAGCACCTACCCACTGTAACCCAGAGCCAAAACCCTTGCTCAGTGTTGTCAGACCACGTGTTTCAGGTGACACGGGGTTCACCACCTTCGTTGCCTAGTTCAAAGTCAGGAAATGTGTGACTCTGAACAAACACCCACATCTGACCGCACGCGCAAAACCGACCCGACTGCACCCTTACGGAAGGAACACGCTGGTTTGTGTGAAGAGGAGGCATCAGCGCCCTCTGCTGTATCCCTGAGCTTCAGGTGCTCCCTGACAACAAAAGCACTTGAGAAGTTAAACCTGCCTGTTCAGGGACAGGCAAGAAACATTTTAATGGCAGAGTGACTGAGCATGTCTTTTTGTCTATTTTCACACTGTTGCCCCATAAAATGATGTTTTTCCTTGTTAAAGAGATGACACGAGTGAGATGAAGAGCAGGAATGGACTTCTGAGGTGGGGAGCACGTTTAACACACGGCCTTTAGCACCAACCATCAAATTGAGTTTGAATAATTGCAGTTTGAAGGGAAAAAAAATGACAGTGACTTGACATGGTCTCTCACATAAAAATGCCCCATATTTCTTTTGTGTCACATCCTTACTCACTCTGATGTATTATCATTCCCTGCTTCTCCTGATTGCTTTTCAAAAGTGATCTAAATTAATGTGAATTGGTAAAGGGCAGTTATCCCTATGAATAATTACCGCATGCTAATAAATGCAAAATAGGACAAAATGCTGAGTTTTACCAGCACTGACAGTTCTTGTTCATGATGCCTGCTCCGGTGAAAGGGCACCCGCTGAACAGTGACAAAGGAACACCAAGGATGGCTGCATCCTTACTGCAAGAGAAAGGACTTACTCTGTACAGCAAAGAGTGATGGAAACACAGCTCCTGCTCTTTGCCTAAAGCAGATCTTACCATGGCCAAAGATCAGCTGGTCTTCTTTTAGCAAAATCCTATAGGAATCTATATTATTAAAGATACATGACACTAGCAAAAAGAGGAAGAAGATATTACCAAGAAGAGGAAGATAAAGATACCACCAGGAAAAAGAAGAAGATACTGCCAAGAAGAGGAAGAAAAGGGAAGGTTGTACTCATCCAGATATTTGTCATTAACTCTCACTGTCCTGCTCCACTCATGGCCACTCAGAGCTCGGTGTCAGCAAGCACCATTCTCCTGTGTCCATATGTCCCTTGTTCTTGGGAGGCCAGCACTGGACCTGGCACTCCAGACGTGTCTCACCAGGGCTGAGCAGCAGGGAAGGATCATGATCACATCCCCGGACCTGCTGGACATGACCAGGATGCTGTTGGCCTGCTTTGTCGCAGTGGTGCACTGCCGGGTCGCGTCCACCGGGACCCCAGACCCCTCTCTGCAAAGCCATCTTCCAGGCGGTTGGTCCCTAGCATGCGCTGGTACCTGGGGCTGTTCCTCCCCACACCCCGGACCTAGTGCTTCCCTTTGCTGAACTTTGAGACTCCTCTTGCCCCTTTCTCCATCCCATTGAGGTCCCTCTGAACAGCAGCGGGACCACCTGGTCTACCAACCACTCTCACTTCAGAACACACAGTAACTTCCCGGGAAGCGTCAGTCCAATATTCCAGGTGGAGGATTGCCACGACGATTGCTTGCTTCACCTACGACACAACTGGACTCGAAGCTTTACGATTTCTCTGCAGCAGAGGCTTGGTGCTTCCCCGTCTCCTCAAGCCCAGGCTGACTCTGAGCCCCCACAGTCCTTTATAACACCATCTCCCATTGCTGAGGCCACAGAGCCACCACCGCACACCAGCTGATGAGGGTGCCTTAAACAATCCGATAAACGCCCGTGCTGGTGAGGGGAGGCACGGCTGATCTTCCATCTGTGGAACCAGGAGCCGTGAGAGCATCACCCCCCACCCCCCACACTGAAACCCACCATCACGCCCAGGAAAAGCAATGCACGTCCCCCTCCGTCACAGAGCAATAACGGGCATCAAAGGAGGTTTAAGCTCTTTGCAGGAACACTTCAGCCCCCGTAAGGCCATGGTTTGACAAAGGATGTCCGGCCGGCGCGGCAGGCGGGAGCACAGACGCCAGGAGGGTTACAACAGGTTGAGCTTGGATCCATGCTGTACCCAGCTGGCAGAGGTAAAATATGGTGCAAACGCAGCTCCGGGCCCGTGGCTGCCTCTCGAGGGGGAGGTTTTGTTCAGCCTAGGAACGGGAGGACCGGAGGAAGACACGGTACCAGCCGGCCCCTGCGCGAGGGGGGCTGATAAACTGGGCTTCACAGCCATGGGGGAACCAGCCAGCCTCTCGTCACAAAATAAAATTTAGTTTATGCTGAAAAGAAGCAGCCTAACCAGCAACAGCGAACAGAGAAACCAGGGAAACATCGGATCCCTGTCACTGCAGGTTTTATCAGCTTGCCAGAGACGTCTGCGCCGCCAGGAAGAGCTACAGAGACCTTTTCAGAGAAAATAATGCACAGTTTAATAAGCCAAGGGATAAAATATCAGTTTGACGGGGAGGGCTGAAAAGCCTTTTTGGCTAAGCAGCCTGATCCCCAGGGCCAGGGGCAGCCGAGGCCTTCCCCGTCCTCCCGGCGCAGGGGTGCCCAGGCCCGCCCAGGACGCTGGCCGCCATGTCGCAGGCCTGCCCGCAGCCAACGCTCCGCGAGCCCGGGGGCTGGCAGCCCACAAACCGTCCCCACCAACACCCGCTACCAGGACAAACAGGGCACACGCGACGACACGTGTGTGAAACAAACACGAAGCTTGTCCCAGGAGCTGTGCGCAGCTGAGCACAGAGCAGCAGCCAGAGCTCCCAAGGCCTTGATCACGGCCACGGCCTTGTGCTCGTTCCTTTCTTGGGAAAAATCACACGTAACGGCCTTCAGGGAACTAATTAAGTAAAATAATTACTGCCTAGCTGAGGAGGACAGCAGGCTAGGGACAGATCAGCTGGGAGAGGCAGGGTACATGGAAGAAAACAGCTCAGACATTACAAATCTTATTTTTCTAACAACATTGCCAAAGTCATTTTTAAGATCAAAATTGAGATTTATACTTTCATTGACAGTTTTTAAAATGTAAATCATAAACAAGAATGCTATCACTCCAGTGAAGGGGTGGAAGGTTACATATTGAAATTCCCCCGAAGCAGCACCGGTCGGTGCGTTACGTGACGGTATCTCACTGGGGATTGACCCAAACCCTCGGACTCGGTGAGAAATCTCCCTCGAACGGGGGAGCCTTGACCCAAACCGACACCGAGTACAACAAGGCAGGAAATCACCCAGGACTGGTTTATTGGCCAAACCAGGCAATGTGCAAATACTTTAATAAATGTAGCTGCAGAGTTTATTAATAATTCTAAGAAAATTAACTTTTTAAAAATACACGTTTTTTCTCTTAACAATTCTGCTATAACTGCTAATGGATAATTTTCTCTCCCCCTGTCCCAGCAGAAAATGTCAGAATATCCCTTTACACATAAATTATGCCCAATAAGTCACCCTCAGCTATGGTATTTCATTAACAGCTGGCTAAAGAGCAGCTGTACTTGCACAGAGATATAATTATGTTTGAAGGAAAAGATCACCACCAGGGAAGTATGATTTTCTATTTGGATTTAAAACTAGTGAACAAAACCAACCCCCCATGCTAATAACAATGTACAGCCTCGGTTTTTCTGAGCATCCCTGTGTTTCTGGCCTTTCAGAGGAGATGCACAAGCAGACACTCGTCTGCGGGGAGTCAGGCAGAGCCAACACACACCGACCAGCTCCCAGGAAACAGAACGTCAGCCGAAACCTTCATAACCGCCGACAGCGTTATCCACCCTGCCGTGGGACACGGCCACTTTCGGTACCGATTCTGGTCAGAGAGGAGGAACAGAAACACAGCATCCTTTCACAGCGGCCAGGAGCGCTCAGCCCGATGCACACCGAGAGCTCGTGTTTCAAGAGATGATGTGAGTTCTCTTTTCGTATTGCTACGCTGCTTCCTCTCTGCGCTTCCTCCTCCTGCTTTTAGCTGCCCGCTGCAGGCAGAGGTACATCCTTATCTGACTGATGTTTATACAGGACCAAAAGAGAGACCGGGGGGCTGCAGACTGTACCCCTGCCGACAGGGCACCAGCAAACTGCCCCTCGGAACTGTGATCTATGTGTATCCACATTAACCCTTCTGTCCAAAAAATATTTTTCCCCATGGAGCGTCATACGTGCATTTTTCAGCAACAAACTACAGCCTGTGAAACAGGAGAAAGAGGGAGGGTGAGGGGAAACCAAAGAGCTGTTCTTTGTCTCTAATGAATTTCAGAAAATTGCTCACTAAAAATCTGTTAACAGGCACTGCTTGAGAACGATGGGGCACCGGCCCTGGAGGAGGAGGATTCGGGTTCAGCTCACTGCAGCGCTACCAAATACCCACCTTGACCCCGCACACCCCATTTTCACACCTGCCGTCAGGGGATCAGCGAGAACCTGGCACCCCGACAGTCTGGTCCCCCATCTCAGTCCCTGGAGGTGAGATGGAAGTGTCCTGCCTCACACTCACACGGCAAGACGAGTTCACCGTTATAGAAAATGTTCAGTTACCATGGTGATGGGGACGAGGAAAAAAAACCCACTTAAATTCGTGTAAACACAGGTTTTCATATGCAGATTGCAGCATTCTGTACTCAGTTCATACTGATTTATGAATTTTCAGTTATTCAGCCAGCAAAAACTGAGTGATTATTTATAAATATACAAGTCAAAGTTCATTCCTAGATAAATCGCAAACAAAACCAGGCCTGAATTTATCAGCTATATTATTCACGACTGATTCACTCACCTCCAGTAATACCTCAAAACCTCGCCACGCTAATTTTAATTACTTAATTTAGGGGCCATACCTTCCCTGTTTCCCTCACGATGAATTTGTTTACATGTGTATTTCCACCCTTTGTACACAACACACACAGTAAACAAGAAATAGACGCGTTTAGTGAATGACTCTGGAATCCCCTCTGTTCAGCTCTGAACTGCTGGCCCGAGGGTGAAACCAGCACTGACGCATCGTGTGTCAGATCTTTAAGGTGCAACTGAACATTCATAGGAAAACTAAAACAGCCTGAAACAGTTTTGGCTTCCAGCTGGGATGGTTTGTAAGTTCCAAAGTCCTGACACCAGCCATCCATTTTTCTCCTTTTTTGAGCCTTTCCAAAATTGATTTCCAGGAACACAGAAACACGAGTCTCGCACCCCAGGCGCCTACTTCTATTGCCTATTTTCTACATGAAACACACCCTGATACAGCACTCCAACGTTCTACCTCTATTCAGTTTACATAAGATTTCTTACTTTAAACTTGAATTCCCCCTGTCCTACGAAGAACACTCAGGCGAACACGCACGCAGCAAGCCATCGCGCAGCTCCGGGTGATGCCAGCGCAGGAACCCTCCAATAGCTCGGCAGCCACAATAAAGGCCTCGTATTATTCTGGCAGCGCTATCAGGCAGTCCACAGCCAGATGGATGTATTTGTAAATAAGGCTGATCAGTTTTGTCAGGTTGTAATTGGTTTTAGAACAAGCAATTCCCACGATGACAAACAACAATTAAAGAGTGCACAGCTCCCACAGCGTGCGGCACTGAATGGGTCTTGGGAGAGGGGCAAAAGCGGAGGAGAGCAGTGAAGTGCTACCGACAACACACAAATGGTTTCATCTTGAGATGGATGCCACCTAGGAGAATGGGAAAACCCAGCAGCACTGGCAGAGTGATCCCAAAAGAAAGCAAAACCTCTTCTACCCCCTAGATGTCTGGTGCCTGTTCAAGTTGAAACTGGAGCCAAGCAAACACCTTGGCAACTCAGAACCGGCAAAGATCAGTTCTCCTTCCATCCTCCTGGGAAGTCTCCTGGACAGCAGGCTTCCAAGGAACAGTTAAGCTACTGGGAAACTGAAGAGTCTTCAGACAAAGATGCTGCTGGGGACAAGAAGTTCCTCCTGGGAAGCTCTGGACACGTGCAGCCTGGTAAAGGCCCCCAAAAGCTACGGAAGAGGTCACTGAAGATTTTCTTCTTTCTTTACAAGGTGTATTGCCACCACGAATTGCTGCAGGCTCAGGAGTTAGTTTGGTGGCTGCAAATGTCTTTATTGTCCTTGTGAGCTACACCATGGACAAGGACACTGCAGCAAACACTCACAGGTGACAATGGGACCAGCCTCCGTGCAGATTCTCGGCTCGCTGACGAGACAACACGCGCTGGGAAGCCACGGGGTAGCAGGGTTCAGTCACACAACTCCCGAGGAGAAGACTGGTGACTATTCCCACGAGAACCACCACTCTCGCAGACCTCATCGCTGCAGCTTTGTGCAAACCAACCGTCAGAGCAGCTGATTACCTTCACGCAAGTGTGCGACAGCTGATGAATAAGGGTCCTGTCCCACTGTGTTCAAACCAAAGAACCAGTTCCGCTGGTGTGCCTCATCTTCACCATGCTGCCCTAAACCCCCAAACCCTGCCCCTCCTTACGAAATCTCTCAGGTGCCACCCACTCCAGGAGAGACGGCATCGTTAACCCCACGCTCCAGGGGAAGAAGCTGTGGTGTGAAGAAGCCACAGCGCCAGCCCGCTCTCGAGCCTGGCACAGGAGTCAGGAACACAGACCTGGGTCCCCGTCACACTCCCCAGCATCACGGAGATACCCCCGGCACATCCACTGCTCATGTCTCCACAGTGCCACGGCACCCAGAGGTACGATGTTTGGATGCAGTAAGATGCACAGCTAGCTGGACACGCTACCTCGGATCCCGAGTGAAAAAGGCCATTCGCCAGGAGCTATCAGAGCCCCGGCTTTATGTCTTCTGAAGTGACTGGGAGTACGTCTGGGTCTGGAAACGGAAAACAGCAAACAAATGTTCGTATCTATCTGTGTGAAGCAGTTTTCAAGAAAGCTCCTTGAATATTTTTTTTTAAATCCTCAATGAAAGTTTAAGTCTGAAGAAGTTATTCTCTGCTTTTGTGACCTGCAAAATTATCTCCTTCCTCCCAGTGCCTCAGGAGACGTACACCATCTGCTATACGCTCCTCTCCCAGCTGACACGGATGTCTTCTCACCACATTCGAAAAGCATTTCTAAATCAGTAGCGAGCTGCATCTACAGCACAATCCATGAAATA
>VZTO01012248.1:21708-31919 GCA_013400615.1 Syrrhaptes paradoxus
CCCCCCCGCCTGCGCGCGGCCGCGCCACGGTGTCCGCGCGTCCGGCTCGGGGTGTCCCACCGGCACCGGGTCCCACCGGCACCGGGTCCTCCCGCCGCCCAGGAGCCGCCGGCCCGCTCAGGTTCCCGGGTCCCGGCCGGGTGTCGCTCCCGCAGCCGCTCCCGGTGTCACCACAACGGCAGCGGGACGGAGCTGGCGGCTGCGGCACCGGGAAGGGGCTCCCCTGGGGCCGTGCCTGTGGGACCGCAGCGGGACCCGTGTCCTGCCGCCCCCACCGCCCCCCGTCGCCCCGCGGAGCCGGGTCCGATCCAGCCCCGGGCCGGGAGTCCCCCGCGGTGCGTTCACCGGCCCGGCAGCCCCGGTGCGCAGGAGCTCGGCAGGGGAGAGGTTCACGGCGCGGTTTAACCCACGGGCCGCCCAGCTCCGGCCGGAGCGTCCTCTGACCGGCGCTGAGCTTTGGGACCGCGCCGGGACAGCTCCGGGTCCCAAACCCCGGCAAACCCTGCTGCTCGGAGCACAGCCACGGGTTTGCTTTCCTTCCCCCCGGGAGCAGGGCCAGCCCTGTGCAAGGCCTGGCCACCGGACCGGCGAGAAACCCCCCTGCAAACCGAGGGGCTCATCCTCACCCTCACCGGGGTTCTCCGGTTTCATTGGGAAGCTGTTCTGAGAGAGGGGCCAGACTTCAATAGATTTGTCGAGTTTTGTTAACAATTACAAAAAAAGAAATAAAGTTTATTCTATCAGAAGCAGCAATAGTGCTCAAGGCTCTTTCCCGGGGGTTTTCTGGTTGAGTAAGAGAGAACAGCTGGGACCCCGTGTCATGAGAAGCCCCCACCCACACTTTTGTCAGCAAGTTTTCCAAGCAGCACGTTCTGTTCCTCGCGCTGGCGATGCCGCTGTGTGGCTCCTCTGTCCAGCCCCGGCCACCGCTCCGCACAATGAATCCTTTTGTTGGTGTCTTGTGTGGGGTGAATTCAGGGAGATTTGATGATTCACGGCTATTCTGTCAGCTTACAGAAAATAAACGAAGCCCATTAAATAAATAATTTACCTAGCCCTCAGCGGGCAGCACAGAGGAGCATTCTGCATCTCCAGCAGCCGTGAACCCCAGGGGAGGGAGACAAAGCCGGCGCTGCCGAGGGACACGCAGGCTCTGCTGGGCAGCCATCGCTCCGTGTCCGGCGAGGGCTGGGGAGCTCGGAGCCCTGCACAGGGAGGGGAGAGAAACCTCTTCAGATCCCAGCTGGGCACGGGGAGAGGTGGGGCATGGGGACCACAGGGGACAAAGGGGCACGGGAATGGTGCATGTGAGTGTGGGACAACTTTTTGGGCAGGGACAGAAGCAGCCGGTGAGCTAGTGACGGTCTCTAGGACTAGTGACGGTCTCGGGACTAGTGACAGTCTCAGGACTAGTGACAGTCTCGGGACTAGTGACGGTCTCTAGGGCTAGGGATGGTCTCGGGACTAGTGACAGTCTCTAGGAAAGGAGACCCAAAGCAAGGAAAGCAAACTCCCATAATAATTAGACTCTTGTGAAGTGCAGGGATAATGATCTTGTGTTCCTTTGCAGCAGGGACCAGAATGGTTGGGCCCGAACAGCTCAGAGCTCGCTCTCCGCAAAAGCCCAACGGAAGAGCAGCACGGGCCGTTTGCTAATGGATGAACCCCAGCGGCAGTTACTGCTCCTTGTGACATCCACAGGGACCAGGAGAGCAAGTACCAAAATTTTCTCCTACCAAGCTGTGCCACAGGACAGATTTTGATTTTCTTGCCAGATTGGTTCAAACACGTGTGGCTGCCTCTGAGGTCAAAGCTGAGCATCTGAGGGTGTCAAACATCTTCTGTCACAATGCTCAGCGATACAGCGGTGAAAGGAAAAACCCAAACATGGAATAATAGTGTCGGGATTTTCTGCCATTCAGGTATCACTAAGAATAAAGAAGCAGTGATGTCTGAGGAAAAATAATCCAATCATGAATTAATGATCTTTAATAAATATCCATGTCTAAGATCATTTGTGGAACTTCTGCTTAAAAGAGCTTTTCAAAGGAAGGATGACATGATCGTTCACTTTGTGGCACTTTCAACACAGAATTTTCAATGAAGAAGGGGAAGGGATTTAATCATCATAAATACTTCAAGCTTGAGGTATAGAGAAACCAACAGTAACTATGGCAACGTGGTCACTCCAGTAAGGCTAATGCAGATTATTTCCAGGGCAGTGGCCTTGTGTGTGCTCAGGAAGCAGAGGTAATGTTTGCTTAAAGCAATTCCTAAATTAAGGAAAATTATTTAGGCAGAAGCTGTCCTGCACTCTTTGTTTCCAGCTCCAGCCTGTAAGTGTTTCACGATACGCCCGGACACACAGACTGCCCTGGGGAGGATGCAAACACCATCGCCAGAGGGGCACCTGCATCCCATCGCCTGAAGGCGGGCGCACCCCCTGGACACACCAACGCTCACGTCCCTGCGGCTGCGTCAGGGTGGGCTGGGGCAGCGGGGGGCACGCCGAGAGATTGCTCGCACAGGAGAGCGCTCAGCTTCGGCGGGGTCAAATCTGCAAAACAGGAACCGGGGAACCAGCATGAACTGGGGAACCAGCGTCCTGCCCTGACAGCGATATCGCAGGGCACTGGCAGAGCTGAACTGCTGGAAAAGGACTTCCACGTGCACATTTCCCAGTAAAAGAATAAACGGGCTGGAGATGTACTCTGGAAGCTGTTGGCACTGTGCTACCTCACCTTTGTTTTCTGAACTTTGCATCCTCCTTCCTGCCAGCGAGGAGCTGTTATCTTGTCACATTAACAAGTGAGGGAGCCACTTCCCCCTCCCTGCCCCTTTCACCTGGGTGGTGACGTGTCGCGGTGACTTGGCACAGACACAGCGCTGGCAACGGCTCCTGCCTGTGCACCAAAATACCTGCACCCAGAGACGGAGCTGCATTTCCATGTGCCTTCGGTTTGCAAACTGCTTCCTTGCGCCGCTGGAGAGGCAGAGCGCGCTTCCGACAGCGCGGCAGAGAGCAGCCGTCATGGGGCCGTGAATGAAGGAAATCTCCAGTTGCACGGGGAAGACAGGGCCCCAGAGCGGTTCTGTCACCTCCATCTCTGGTGTCTCTGGCACCCCACAGATTTGCGGCACAGACCCCCAGGGGTGAGGTGTGCTGCCCCAGCTGCCCTCCAGCATCCCGGGAACGATGCTCAGCACCGGCCGGGGTGGGGGGCTGGCGGCAGGGCCGGGACTGCCTGTGCCGGGATCTCTGTGCATCCTGCAACGACGGCCCTGAGCCCACGCAGCAGCGCTGGAACCCCCTGGAAAGGTGACAAACCTGGTGCAGCAAATGTACGGCAAGTGGCTTCCCCCGTCCACTCCCCAGGTCATTGCCGTTCACCTTCACCAGTGTCCGCAGGGAACCAGCCTGTTCTCGCTGGGAGCTCTTGGCCAGGAGGGCTGCTCCTCCTACCAGACAGGTCACGCAGGGGGATGTGATTTGGGAGCCAACGTGTTCCTAAAGCATCCCAGGAGTTGGCTTTTTATTTTATTTTATCTGGGCTTCCAACAGCTCCATCGTAAGAGGAAGGATATCTTCAAAAAATACAAGTGTCATGTCTCTGAAGACATTAATATTCAGAGAAGAAAATGAGCACACTGCAAACACGAGCCCGCCTGGGTACCTCTGTTTCACTGTTTCCGTTTTTAAGCCTTTGTCGCAACCACAGAACTCAGCCTTGCGCTGGTCGGTCATTCCAGTCGCTGGAATTAACGGGGATGTACGTGTGAGTGCAAGTGTGCGGTATGGTGATAAACAACCTGGCGACAGCGTTTCCTCCCCGTAGCTGTAATTCTCCTGCCAAAGGCGTTTGGGTCACGATCTGCTCAGAATTTGGCGTCACCACGCAAGGCTGCGGTTGCGCTGCCCGTTGCTGGAGCCGTTGCGAAAGGTCTCTTGCGAACACCTTCCTGCTGAAGATCCGTCGCCTCTATTTCCCGGGGAGATGACCCGGACACGCGGCCAGAGCTGCACCTTCGCATTCCCGCGGCCATCGGCGGGTCCTGCCGGTGCTCACGCGGTGGGACGGGGCGTCCAGGAGGGAGAGGGGTGCTGAGGACGCCCAGAAACTACGAGAAGCACTGACCGTGGAGCTGGGGAAAAGGAACTGAGAGGTAGTATTCCTTTAAAAAAATTTTAACATCGATAAACTCAGACGACCTCTGTTTCAGCGATTTAGATTGTACGTTTCTGATCTACGCCATTGGCATACTTTGAACTTTGCCAAAACTGAACTTGCCAAGAACCGTTTGCTTCTCTCTGAAAGAACACGAAGGCTTTGGGGACTTGGGCACAGAGGATGGGTTGTGGCTTAAAATACATGATGTCCATGCGCAAAAGAAATAGAGCCAAGAAATGTAGTGTTTGTAATCACCCACTGGATTGAAATAAGTTAATTTGATTTAATTGGAATTTAATTGGTTTCTAAGAGGAAGGAGGAAAAAGCAACGCAGGAATTCTTGTCGCAGGAAGGCATGATTTCTATCTGAAATCTAACGCAATTAGTGGAGCAGGATTCAGTTACTGAAGGCAGAGAAGAAGGCGAATCAAGAGTCAATTGAGTTGCTGCAAAATTTAATATCTTGCTGTCATCTTTGTTCTTCGTAGAGAGTTGCTGTAGCAACAGACCAAAAAAAGAACTTGCACTAGAGGAGGAGCTTGCTGCTCTTCCAGCAACGTCTGTTTATCGTCCCTGAAATGCTGTTTGTGAACAATCGATCACACCCAGCGGTATCAATGGCTGCAGACACGGGGACAGACCCTGCAGATTGAGCCCATCACACCCAGAACGGGGTTTTCGGCTCCTCTCTGTAGGTTACACGGCAGCAATTTTCTTTTGCAGGATTGAGCCCGTTTTTATCCCGTGCAAGCTGCAGCTGTTTCCCGACCCGTTCACATCACCAGCGGCTCTGCACCTTGCAGATCAGGACTGTGTGACTGCACATCCCAGAAACGAGGAGCAGCTCTTCCTCCGCTTCCTTCACAGCGATGCAGCAGCACAGCAGCTGATGGGGACGGGGCGGGGGCTGCAGCCTGCAGCAGCGCGGGGGCTCGCTCCGCGGGGTGCACGGTCCAGAGCCGTGCCCTGGGTCCAACCGGAGCCAAAGAAACGCTCCAGCGTGTCAGCGCTGTTGGGCACTGACTTGCTTCCTGACATTGGGGTCACTGCTGCTCACCGGAGCAGACCGTAACCGTCCCGTGGCACACAACCCCGGCTGGAGCGAGCCCCGGCTGCCTGCGTCCCCTGTCCCCAGGGCACAGTGTCCCGCTGGCCCGTGGAGCTGTTGGAGCGACAGCTGGAGCCCAGCTCGCACCCAGGTTTGCAATTCTTGCTGCAATTACTCACATCTGCTGTAATTGAGGCAAACGATCTGCAATCTGGGGCTGCACCCCGGAGCTGGGGAGGGGGACATGGCGCAGAGACCCCCAAGCCCCTGCCTCTCTGTTGGGCAGCGGCGGTGGTGCCTCTGCCCGCTCCCACCCGGCCGGGGGCTTCCCACGGAGGACAGGGAGAGCCCGGGAAGCGGAGCGCGCTGTGCCGCGGACACAAAGTGCCATTGTTGGGGCCGGGGTGCATTTCTCAGGGCAGCCCGTCCTCCGCGCAGCGTGGCCCCGGCATGGCACACGGCCGGAGGGAGGCTGACCGCGGGGCTGCCGTCAAAGGGACAGCGGTTGATGGGGGAAAGGGGCCGCGTGGAAAACGCCTTTTGGGGAGAAATTGCCCGTCTCATTAGGGCTGAACACAGCCGGCCGAAGGGACCCTCTCGCCGAGGAGCCCGAGCTCCAGCCACATTCACGGCTCCGTTGTGAACTCCAGCGCGACGGGGTCGTTTCCTGAAGCAGAGGGGAAAGTTTGGGGTTTTTAAGCACCCCTTCTCTGTTCACACAGACACCCCTCACCCCGACACACGCTGCCGTGGCACAGAGACCCCATAACCTGGCTGCACACCGCAGCAGCTCTGAAATGGAAAGGTTGGGTTATAATATCGGGGGTCTCAGCTGCGGAGCAGCAGCACACCTGGAGGAATGAGGGTTTTTAGGGACTCAGGGTGGGCACAGAGCACCATTCCCGACAGTTTCTTCCCACGGATTATCTGCCGGAAAATGCCGGAAAATGCCAACACCTCCAATTATGAGTTGCTTCCCAAGTTCTTGGCTTCCGCGTTAATTTCCCAGACAGGGATTTTCTGATTTCCTCCATCAACTCAGCTGAATGCAAAGCAGCTCAGGAGAATTGCGCTACGCGAGCCGAAGGGCCGGCGTGGAGAGGGGCACAGCCTGCGCATCCGAGGGCCGGCTCCCCGGGGGTTTGTTGCGAAGGCAGAAAGCTGCTCAGCCTGCAGCACACCAGTTCCAGCAGCTTCTGTTTCCTCGGACATTCCCCTCTCCTAAGGGGAATGCTTTGTAACGTGAAGCCAAAGGCACGTAACACGGCCTGAGCTTCTGTGTTTTCACACGGTGAAAAAAGAACAACACTGTAATTATTACCGTTGTTATACAGCGAGGTCCCGGAATTAACCCCATTGTGACGGACTGGCTTAATACAGAGCAGAAAAAGGGAAAGCCAAGAGGGGAGGGGGGCACAGCCTCGTGGGGTCAGTCCTGGGGGCACAGCCCTGCCGATGGAAAACCTGAACCCAGCAGAGTCTCCGTGCTGACAGAGGCGTTCCTTCCCCTGGAGAAGGAAGGGTATTGACTGCAGCAGCGCAAATCCAACTTTCCTGGAGTGGCTGATGCAGCAGAAGCACTTTGCTGAGAGGTGCTGCACCAGCGTGGGGTTGACCGGCCACGCACCCTCCCAGGGCTGCAGAGGGCTGATGGCCACAGCAATCAGGTGTCACCATGCCCGATGACGAGGGTCCCCGGACCCTGTCCCAGCCGCGAGGACAGCAATGCTCCTCGCACTCCTTGCCAAGACTGGCACCTTCCGCACCCGCAGTGGGGCTGAGCCGGGGGGCCCTGCGCGAGCATGGGGTGAGGGTCCCAGCCCCTCGCTGCTCACGGGAACCGCCCGTTGCAGGGGGAAGGCGGTGGCGTTGGAAACTGCCACAGCAATTAGCTGCGGGCACATCTGCCAGCGCCCCGGCCGTGCTCTCCCCGGCTGCGCCCGCAGAATGCAAAGCAGCTCCCGAAGCGCGGCCAGGACAGTAAGCTGCTTTTATGCCTCGTTTTCAAAGCTCTGCTTTCTTCCCTCTCTTCCCAGCATCCCTGTGCTCTGGGGTTGAAAATCTGTGTGCACAGTGAAACTAATTTGGTTTTTATCACTTTTGTCTCCCTCTCTCTATTCTGCACACTGCATTAGGCTTTTGTTCCAGCGCCGTCACGGGCAGGTTTACTGGGTGACGAGACGCTGCCCAGCAGCAGCCACAGAGCCTCCGAGCAAAGGCGAGTGTCGCGCAGTAGATGTGCTGTTGATAAGCTGGGAAAGCTCTCGCAACCGGGAGACCCGGGAGAGCAGAGATTTTCAACATGAGCAGTAAAACCAATTGTATTTGAGCGGGTTCCTCCGGCTGGAGAGCCGTGCAAAGAGGTGGCATGGTGCAAAGAGGAGGCACGGTGCAAAGAGGAGGCACGGTGTTTGCAGCGCTGCAGCGGCCATGCAGGGCTGTGTCGGGAAGGTACAGAGAGCTCTGGCACAAACAGCATCCCTGCTGTTCAGTGACACCCTGATAAAAAAAAATAATTAACCCTCTCCGTGGGGAGCAGTGTGCGTGTCGGCAGAGTCTGTTCCAGCACCTCTGGGCGCTCCGCAGGCTCCCCGGCCGTCACACCTCCGCACCCAGCCGGGGCCGCTCCTCCTGTGATGCTGCCCGACGAGGGGCATGTGGATCCCTCCACGCAGACGAGCTCAGGAGTGTCCCAGCATGTTCCAAGAATAGCCACGACGGCTCTCCAGAGAAAAGCTGCACTAATTTGTGCTGGCACTGATTTGGCACCAGATTCTCACGTGTCAATCATTGCAATATATTTCCTTTTCTTACCCTCCCCCTAATCACTGCAGTAAGAAAAATCTGTTCCAGTGACAGTGGCATGCCCATTAGCTGTTATTTAACTGTGCACAGATCCATACATGCTTGAATGCACTTCGATTCGAATGGCTTGCCGGAAAAGACAAAAAAAAGATATTTTGTCACAAGATAATAAAAAGGATATGGTATAAGAAAAGCTACTGATTAAACAATGTTAGAAAATTAAAAAAAAATAATTAACACGTACTTCTAATATCCGTATTTTTCAGTCTGAAGGAAAAGACCACCCTCCCCAAGCAAGCAAAGGATGCTCAGCGAGGCGGTGCTGGAGGAATGAAAAGCTGAGCCAGCCCTGCCGTGCCTGAGCAGCAGGGCGCAGGAGCAGAAGGGTTCAGAACCCTGGTTAATTATTCCCCTGGCAAAACAAAGGTGCTGCTGCTTAATGAGATGCGTGTGAGCAAATCTCTCCGTGGGGCTGAGCTGCTGGAGCCAGCAGACCGTCAGCGTGGCTTCAAGCTGGGCTTAAGCAAGCCACCGTCACGGCACCGCTGAGGGTCACGGTGTCTTGCTTCCTCCCCACCCTCCTCTCCATCACCTTCCTCCAGCTGCGCCACAGCCGTGCGCTGACCCGGCTCCTCGTCCTGCTCCGGCTGAGGACTGAACCTGCCCAAAAACGTGCTGCGAGTTTTTAGTTCACCCAAGTTAAAGAACCACTGGAACAGAAAGTAACAGGGCAGGATGGCAGCAGTGTTCCCCAGGTGCGGACCTCTCGGCACTCCACCGATCCAAAAAGGAAAATTTCCATTTACCCAGGGCTGCCCAGAACCACAGCCCAGAAACCAGGGCACCGGCCTCGGAAAATGAGGAGGAAAAGCTGGAGTGAGCTCTCTGCAAAGGCACAGCCTACGTATTTTGGGTACGTTCTTTGGGGTTTTGTGTCTTTGCCTGCCTTGCTAGCTACAGTCAAACAACGTTTCTGGAATGATGCATTTCTGTAGGATTTGTCACCCGGGTTGCCGTATTTAGGTATGAGCCGAAAGAATCCATCCCATTGTCCAACAGCTCACCTTCAAAAAACATAAATACCCAAAAGTGCCAGAAACGCAGTTTCCTCATGTGGAAAGCTACTAACAAAAATTGAAAGAAAACTCCAATTCATCATACAGAGATCCAAAACACACTTTTTTAAAACAAATTTGCAAATTATGCTGAAGTAAATTTCCAGAGTCACCCAGCAACTCGGTGGCAAACTGACCACACAGCTGTGCACAGCTGTACGCCTTTCCTGAGATATGTGACGATGCAAAATCCAGATTGCTCTTCTTTTCTGTTCATCCTATAGTCTCATTAGACGTTCAATAAGTGAAGTTTATTGTAAATGTTCTTTGGTTATGTGCCAATATTATGAGACAAATAATTTACCCCAGGTTAATATTAGGCCAAAACCCGGGCAACCCCAACCTGGGCAACCCAAACCTGGGCAACCCAAACCTGGGCAACCAAAACCCGGGCAACCAAACCTGGGCAACCAAAAACTGGGCAACCCAAATCTGGGAAACCCAAACCTGGGCAACCAAAACCTGGGCAACCCAAACCTGGGCAACCCAAACCTGGGCAACCAAAACCTGGGCAACCCAAACCTGGGCAACCAAAACCCGGGCAACCAAAACCTGGGCAACCAAACCTGGGCAACCAAAACCTGGGCAACCAAACCTGGGTAACCAAAAACTGGGCAACCAAACCTGGGCAACCAAAACCTGGGCAACCAAACCTGGGCAACCAAACCTGGGCAACCAAACCTGGGCAACCCAAACCTGGGGAACCCAAACCCGGGCAACCCAAACCCGGGCAACCAAAAACTGGGCAACCAAAACCCAGCAGCCTTATCCTGGGCAACCCAAACCTGGGCAACCATAAACTGATGCAGCCCAACCCCAGCAACCCAACCCCGGCAGCCCGAACCCAGCAGCCCGGGGCCCATGGCAGGGACGGGAGCCCAGCACCGGGCTGGAGGGGCTGCGGGGCGCGAGGGGCTGTGGGCACTCGGACAGGCCTGTCCCGGGGTTCGGCCGCCGCAGCCTGTCCGCTGCCCGCCGGGGGAACCCTCCCTCCCGCCCGCTGCCCCCCGGCAGGACCGCTCCCGGGCCGCGGCACCAGCGGCCGCCAGAGGGCGCCACGGCCACCGGCTGCCC